>PVKE010043639.1:0-13297 GCA_004027555.1 Craseonycteris thonglongyai | reverse complement strand
GAAATTATCTTTTTGTCTTCAGTGCATAGTTATTTCTATTTTACTTTTTGACAGATAGAGAGAGAGACAGAGACAGAGACAGTTAGAGAACCAAACTGTGGGAACTCCCCAGTTCAGCACGTGGGTCCTGCCTGGGCCGGAGCCGGGATTCGATCCTTGGTCCTCATGGCCTCAAAGCGAGCGCTCAACCCGCTGAGCCATCCCGGCTTTCCCCTCTCTGAGTGTCTTGATTAATGCAGCCCTGAATTCTGTTTCACTTAGATTTGATTCCAAGTGTGCAAGGTCCTTTACTAAAGACTGCCCCTGATCTTCTGGAGGGGCTTTGGATTCTGAGGTGTGCATTGTGTTTGATGTGGTTCTTTTTGCTTTACCCATGAGTCTGTTTTCCCTCTGAGGGTTTGCCTATCAGATGGGCTTTTCTTTATTTTTTATTTTGGGCTCAGTTGTGGGAGAAGGAGATTTTGGGAGAGGGTTGGGGGAAGCAGACAGCTTCTCTGTCCTGGGGCACTTCAGGTTGTTGTCTTATCTGTTAGATAGCAGGGTAGTAAAGGTGTGGCCAGGGGTGGGGGCATGTGAGTAGGAGCTAGGGCGGGCCTGAGACACAATAGCAGATTCCTCTTTCAGCAGGGGGGCTGGTGGTTCAGTGCGGGCGGGGCGCAGGAGCTCCGGTCTTTCTGTCCTCTGCCTGGCTGTCCCTCCTTCAATTGTATCTGTATGCCATGCCCGCAGGGCAGCACTTGGATGGACTGGGGCTTGGCCCCAGTCGTCCGCGGAGTCCCGCGTGCGCAGGCAATGACACCGCGGTGACCGGGTCAGCAGCCCAGTTGCGGGTGGGCTGCAGCGCCCCAGAGGCCCGGTGGGCAGGACGCCGAAAGCCCAGTTGCGCTCTCAGGAGCAGGCAGCAGTGCCACAGCGGCCAGGTGAGCAGGGCGCCAAAAGCCTGGTAGCACGCTGGGAAGCAAGCAGTGGTGTCGCTGCGGCCCGGTGGGTGGGACGCCAAAAGCCCAGTTGCGCGCTGGCAGTGGCACCTCGGTGGCCTGGTGGGCGGGGCACCGAAAGCCCTGTGCACACAGGCCGTAGCTCTGGTGGCAGCCGCTCTATGCTCTGGGTTCTGTTGAGACCGCCGGATTCACTCTAAACACGTCCAATGCAGCTATGCCCACTCAAGCCCCAGGCCTCACTCCAAGAGCCCTGTCCTCAGAAGGCGCTCCCTCACAGTCAATCTCCTCCGTAAATCAGGGGTGCTGAGCTGTTGTGGGCTGGTGCCCTGCTCTCACCCCGCCCGCCGGGAAGTGCAGCCGCCCTGCTCCACAGTCCCTGTTCCACTTTAGGGTCTGTGATCTGATTAGGGCACTGTGTGCTGTCCCTTGAGTTCGGATGTTAAGTTGTCCACAGTCTTGTGGGGATTCCACGCTCCCTAGGTCTCGGCTTCCAGCCTGCCCTCGATCCAGCTCCACTCTGACCTTAGTCCCCCAACCCCCCTTTGTTTTTGCCAGCCCCGGGCCGCGCTCCGAGCCTCTGTCCCCAAACCGCTGCTTCCGCTTCCCCGTTCCGCTCTCCCCTTTTTTCTCTAACCTTTGGGTGTTGTTCTGCCTTGTGTGGTTCTCTTAGTTGAGGTTGCTTCTCAGGGTTTCCCCAGCAGATTTCCCTCTGTTCACAAGGCCCTTCCCAGGCAGTTATTGGCGTTCTCCTCTCATGCCGCCATCTTTGATCTCCGAGAGTTTTTATTAGGAGACCCATTTTCTCTTTTCCCACTAATTGATCTACGTATGAATTCCCTTTGAGAAAATGGTGGTGCTCCAGGCACCACCAGGGGGCACTAGGGCTTCTAGACACCAGGGGCCAAGGAAAATGAGATCCCTGAAGTGTGGAAGAGCCAGGTCCAGGTGCTGAGCTCCCTGCAGCAGCCCCCACCAGTAGGAGCTTGGTGCAGCAGATCAGGGAGACCAGGGAGATGGCTTATCTAATGAGAAACGAGAGGACTGGGCCAAAGAGCCCTATTTCTGTCCAGCCCTATACTACCTGCCATAAAATTAAATGATCACAATGAGTACATTAATTACCTGACACAAATGTTTTAACATAACAAAATTATTAGCCATTCTAGATTTAGTGTTTGTACAGCACTTTATATTTGCAAGGGCGTTTCAATAACTTACCCTACTAAGGGTACATTTTGTGCTCTGAACGACATCCTAAGGGATTTTTTCTGGCCAGCCAGCTGCCTGTCTGGCTGGCCTCTGCCACATTTCGTTCCTTGCCCTGTTTGCCTTCACTGACTGATATTCTTCTTCCCCAGCTGCCACCTAGCATCTCCTCCTGGCTGCCCCCCTTATCAGATCACCAAGTCCCTTCTACTTCAGAGAGCCATAAGATAGTTTCTTTAGTTGTGTCTAGATTACCTGGATCTTATATCAGGTGTTAAAGGCCAGCAGCCCTGGATAGGCCTAGCCTTGGTGACCAGCAAGTCCACCACTCTCTCCCATCCTGCTGGCAATGGTTGCAAGTACGGATATGCACTGAGCTCCACACATAGTGGAAACTCTGAGTTTGGGGCCTGATGTTGCTCAAACTCCACAGGAATTGACTACATAGCCTGTCATACTCATATCATTTTCAGTGTTCACTGCACCCATACTAGAGGAAGCCCTGGGCCCTCAGGGGGGTTGGCATTGAGGAGACTCACTACTGTGCAGATTCAATTCCAGACTGGGTAGGGTATCACGAGAATCTTCACTAGCAAAACTTGTTGCAGTTGGCTTGGGTGTGAAATCTGCTTCCTAGGCAGAGAGATCAAGAGCCCAGTTGATGGATGTCTGTGTACCCAGCTCTCCTTGCTTGCTTTCATCTTCCTTCCAGACAAAGGAGTCAACATTCAATTAGTGGGCACTGCAGGTATTTCATTGAGGAGTGGAAATGAAGATCATTGAGAGCAGACAAGACCACCAGTGAAGGTCTGTCTCCACAGGATAACGAGGGTCTCCAGGAGAAGCAAAATGAAGGGCATTTGCAGCAGCAGTTCTAGAATTTCTATGTAGGAAGGTCTTTGGAGCAGCAGCAATTTGGCTGGAAGGCAGCTGGGGGAACTTACCTTAAAGCTGCATGTGTATATCTTGTATGACATGAATCAATAACATTTCTCAACATGTTCTTAGTCATACTTTACAAAAATTGAGAAAACATCAATTTTCTATCTAATGTTTATCTGAGTACATAGTATAGTGGGTCAAGAGCAGAACTCTGGAGCTGGATTGCTTGGGTTCAAATTCCAGCTTCACCTAATCAGCTAGGTGATCTCAGGCAAGGGCCTTAGTTTCTCTGTGGTTCAGTCTCCCCATCTATAAAATGTGGATGACTAATCTACCTCACAGACTTGCTGTGAGGATTAAATGCGTTAATCCATATAAAGTGTTTAGCACATAGTAAGTGCTCTGTTCATTAAGGGCTTGCTACTATTATGGGAAGAGAATTGGGAGGGTCTGGGGGTGCTTGTAGTGCCCAAACCAGGCATTTGGAGGTAAATTTTGAAGTCATTCAAAGTGAACGGGAGGTGAAGAGAGGGATTCAAGATTTAGGCTAGGGCTGGTGGGGTGCCAAAGAGACTCCTAGCAGGTCTAGACTCTAGAGAATTCTACCCCTTAAGGGCTTATGGAAGGGAGAGGGGGCTGGGTTCCATGTGACTGAAGACTCTCAGTCGTTTGGTGTACATTAAGTGGTGGGAGTTGCCTCATATCCCTTAGACTGAACTAGATGTACACCTGGAAATAGCGGGGAGAATGGTGTATTCTCTCTTGCCTTTCAGAGCACAATGTGGGATGACTGTGAAAAGGAGGTATGGAGTGGTAGAGTGGGAGGGAGGAAGGTGCAGGAGCACCTGGGGTTCGGGGAGGACATCTATGGGGTGGGAAGGCTACCCTGCACCACTGCCCTGACCCTCCACCCTCTCCCCGCTGCCCTGGGGCTAATCAGCCAACTTCTGTCTCCCAGGCTCTGGCCTCTCAGGTAGGGGAAGCAGTGACTACTCCAGGAGTGGGGGACACCGTGTTCCTGGTCGTGACCCAAAATTGTAATGGGGTGGAGATGAGACCAGCAGGCAAGTAAACCTGGCCCTTTGACTGGGTCCTGGAAAGTCCCAGGCCTACAGGCTTGGGAGGCCTTGGGCTCCTTGCCCCTCATCTCCATCAGTGAAACAAGGGGCTTTGACAAGTTTCCCCTAAAGCCTCTTCCATCAACAATCCCATTTGAAATTCTGTCTCTTCTTGTGGTTTTCACCAGGAATATAAGGGGACAGAGCTGAGTTCTAATTTTCCTATGACTTTTCTAGATCTTGGAGCCTTAAAATTGAGATGACCAGTCCAAGGCCTGGCTTCTCCCCAGTGCTCCAGGTACAGAGTAGCCTCACCAATCGTGCAAGTGAACAAAAAGACCCAGATGTACATGTTTTGTCATTGGAACGGCCTTTTCTTTTTTTAAGATTTGTTCTATTGTTTGAGAGAAGGTGAGAGAGAGAGAGAGAAAGAGAGAGAGAGAGAGAGAGAGAGAGAAGGTGGAGGACCTAGAGCAATCTCCATAGTTGTATGTCATTAGTTGCGACAGTTTCATTCCACACAGGTGGATGTGGAGCCGTGCAGGGCAGGAACTGAACTGGGGCGTCTCTTATGGGAGGCAAGAACCTTCGCAGGCATCCTGGTGGTTACCAGATGTACTGCAGTTCAGCGTATGGATTTGCATGGGCTGGGGCCAGGATTCCATCCCCAGACCTTGCAGTTGCAAGGCAAGCACTTAACCTGGAACGGCATTTTCAGGAAGACTCTGGATTAAGAATTCGAAAATCAACTAGACCTTGTTACTTGAGGAAATTCTCTAATCCAGGGGTCTTCAGAGATGATTCTTTAGGTCAGGAAGAAAATACTTGGAAAAAAAAAAAAAAAAAAAGAAAATACTTGAACTATAATTTACATGTATGTTTAATGTAAAAAAGAGAGAAATTTGGGAAAGCTGGGATGGCTCAGCAGGTTAAGCACTTGCTTTGAAGCCCCGGGGACCGAGGATCGAATCCCGGCCCCGGCCCATGCAGACCCACATGCTGAACTGGGGTGTGCCCCCAGTTCAGTTCTTGCCGGGACCTATGTGGGAGGCTCCCGGCCTGGTTCCTGCCCAGCGCAGCCCTGTGCCCACCTGTGGAGTGAAACTATATGAAAAACTAATGCTGTCAACTATGGAGACTGCTCTGGGCCCTCCCCCTTCTCTCTGTCACTCTCTGTCTCTGTTTCTCTCTGTCAAAAATCAATAAAATAAATCTTTAAAAAAAAAAAAAGAGAGAGAGAAATTAGATTTTACTGATTTTTGGCATACACATTGAGATAGGCACCCTCACTTAGTCACTTGGTCACCTGTCATGCAGAGGACATGATGTGTCCTGAGGGGAGACAAGGAATCCAGCAACATGAGGGGTTGACAGTGGTACAAATAACATATTGCAGTTAACCTGTGTCCAGTTAAGGGATTTACCAATTATATCAACTAGTTTTTAGCTAAACATCTTCATAGAATGGACAGATGGTTTAAAAAAGATTCCTGCAAAAAAAACATGACAAATAATACACAAAAATGCAAGCACAAGCAATCACTTCTAGTGGGAGTTCTTAGATTATCAAATTAAAACAGTTACAAGTTAATCAGACCTGACAAGAAGTCAGCAAAAACTTTTGAAATTATTAAGAATGTTTGAGGGGAAGCACTCACTTTGCAGCCCCAGGGACCGAGGATCGAATCCCCGGCCTGGCCCTTGCAGGCCCATATGCTGAACTGGGGAGTGCCCTCTGTTCAGTTCTCACCAGGGTGAGACCCTGGCCCAGTTCCTGCCCTGTGCAGCCCCGCCCACCTGTGGAATGAAACTATGTGGAAAAACCAATGATGTGCAACTGTGGAGACTGTTCTGGGCTCTCTCCCTTGTCTCTGTCTCTGTCTCTGTATTTCTCTCTCTCTCTGTCAAAAACAATAAAAATAAATCTTAAAAAAAAAGAAGAATGTTTGAAAGATGGAGTTAGGTACATTAAAATGAGTTCTACCCTAAGTATATATTGTACCTTGAGATATTAGCTGTTGGCTAGTAATTTAGAAATAAATATACATATTGGGGAGTATTGCATTTTTGCTGATAAATATGCATGATCAAGAAATTTGTTGGGGAAGCTGGGATGGCTCAGCGGGTTAAGCACTCATTTTGCAGCCCCGAAGACCAAGGATCAAATCCTGGCCCTGGCCCATGCGGACCCATATGCTGAGCTGGGGTGTGCCCCCAGTTCAGTTCTTGCCAGGGCCTATGCAGGAGGCTCCCGGCCCAGTTCATGCCATGCGCAGCCCCGCACCCACCTGTGGAGTGAAACTATATGGAAAATGAATGTTGTCAACTATGGAGACTTCTCTGGGCCCTCCCACTTCTCTCTGTCTCTCTCTGTCTGTCTCTCTCTGTCAAAAAACAGTAAAAATAAATCTTTAAAAAAAAAAAAGACGGGGTGGTGGACACATAACGAGATGCATGGGTGATGTGTTGTGGACTTGTACATCTGGAAACTGTCTAGTTGTTACCAATCAATGTCACCCCATTAAATTTAACAATAAAAAAATAATAATTAAAAAAAAAAGAAATTTGAAGACCACTATTTTAGCTTATCTGTGGCCTATATTTTGTCAAATGTAATTATTGCTTTTCAGAAAAGTGGTAAGATGATATTTTACTTCTCTTAATTTGTGATATGTTTAATGTCTAGATTGTCATTTTCTATCTATGAAAACTTGTATACGTGTCTTAAAACTCTCTGAACTTTGCTTATCTGTAAATCATTATAGGGTTGTCATAAAGATGATATACAAATCCCTGCCACATTGTGGGCCCTTGATAAACGGTTGTTATTATTACAAAGAAAGGTATAGCTAAGCTAAATTAAAAGTATAAATAAATTAACAAGATAAATAATATTATGGGTACAACATTTTTTAAAGTACCTGAAAGTTCAGATTCATTTTGGGCTAAGGGCTGAGGATACAGAGATGAATTTGGTATAGACCCCATAGTCCAGAATGTGGAGCTGACTTTGCCTCAATTACTACAACAGCTTCCTGACTAGTGGCCCTGCCTTCATTATCCCCCATTATTCCCTGCTTCCAACTTCTAACTTTATGTGACTGATTGTCCAGTTTTCCTCATCACTTTCATCACTCATTTCCATGCCTAAAAAACCTTCAATAACTCTCTGGTACTATGCAATTCTCTGTTATATATGATCTTGTATTATTCAGTAATTTTTCTTCAATTTAGACTTTTCTTCCTAGATAAAAGTGTTGTAGTTAGTTCTTACAGCTCACAAATAAGGAAAATAAGATTGTTGTCGAGAGAATTTAACTTAATCAGCAGGTGATGAAAGGAACCCAGTGTCTCCTAGGCCCTTGGAAACAGTTGCTTGACTACTAATCAGTTGTATTAACACACCTAAGGAAAGAATGCTTCAGTGTGGTCTGCAGTACAACTAGAAATAGAGGAAAGCCAGAGAGATAAACTTTAGCTCAGTGCATCCAGTACTGTCCATGGGAGAAAAATATTGGAAACAGGAGAATCTGAGCATTTTTCAGTTATTAGTCTTCAGGGCCATTTATTTCCTCTGGCCAGAAGAGGTCCAGCTCCATTGTACATTACAGAGCTCTAGCTAAGATACCCATAATTTTTCTCATCTTTGATCTCCTGGATTAAGTAGGTCCCCTCTTTTAATCACTAATTCTAGGAATACCATCAGGGTACAGGTTTGCTAATTCTACTTCCCAGGTACCTCAGATTGAGATGGGGTGCCTCTGATAGAGTCCCAAGCATACTGGTCAATAGAAAATTATATCTTCTTTGTTTATATGAGTCTGATCATCAAAATCAGATAATATCAGTTTATGTGAATTTGATAAGGAAAGATTAAATAAAAAAGATGAAACTAACAGACTAGGAGAAAATACAGCAGAATATTTTTTAAATCTTGTGGTTGAAATGCTTTTTTTAAGTAAGACATAAAACCTAGAAGCTATAAAGGAAAAAAATTAACTAAGTAAAAAATGTTAACTTCTATACAAGGAAAAACACGATAAACAAATTAGAAAGGCATGATAGACTGGGATCACATATTTACAACATATATAATAAATAAAGAATTACTATCTACCATATATTAAGAGAACCTAACAATAAATAAGGAAAAGACAACCCAATAGAAAAATAGGCAAAGGATGTGAATTAGGAAAGTCACAGAAAATATGTCCAATATTAATACGTCCAATAAACATTTGAAAAATAGTTCAACTTCACTTTTAACTAAGGAAATGAAATTAAAATGGCAGTGATAACCCCTTCCATAATATTGACATAATTTTAAAAAGATACATGACAGGGATATCTCACTGCTATTTAATTGAAAAAATGATAGTGTCTTTAATACAGTTGATGATGGTATAGGAAACATTCTCAAATACTATTAATGGGATATACATTGATACAGCTTCTGTTTGGAAGTAACTATAAAAATGTGCCTCTTGGGGAAGCCGGGATGGCTCAGCAGGTTAAGCACTCGCTTTGCAGCCCCAGAGACCAAGGATCAAATCCCGGCCTGGCCCGTGCAGACCCATATGCTGAATTGAGTTGTGCTTCCCATGCGGGAGGCCCCCAGTTGGGTTCTTGCTGCCCTCTCTCCCCCAGTTTGGCCCCTGGCTTGAGGGGGCATGCCTCCCATGCAGGAAGCCCCCAGCCCAGTTCCTGCCCTGCGCAGCCCCACCCACCTGTGTGGAATGAAATCATGTTGAAAACTTATGATGTACAACTATGGAGACTGCTCTGGGCCCTCCCCCTTCTTTCTTTCTCTCTCTATCTCTGTCTCTCTCTGTCTCTGTCAAAAACAATAAAATAAATCCTTTTTTAAAAATGTGGCTCTTGATATTTTACTTGAAAAATAACTGAGCTATAAATAACATTTTTTTCAGGAAAGGATCCTATGTTTTTCATTCCCTAAGTTCTTGCTTGCTTAAGAATGTCTACCCTTGGCTTGTTTATTTAAATGACAACTTGACCAGATATAATATTTCTGAGCTCACTTTATTTTTCATGAAACCTTGCAACCTTTGAATGCCGGAGTAGAAAGAAATCTGAGACCAGCATGACTCTCCCTTTTCTTAAGTGACCTGCTTTTTCTAACTAGATTACTGAGGGATTCCTTCTTCATCCTTAAAGCTGCTGTGACCTCCTCAGAGAGTCTCCCTCTACCTAAGGGTATCCACTCTCTAGTTACTAAAACACCTGGTTTTGTGTCTTTCAAACATTTGTCATTATTTGAGAGTGTCTTATTTGTTTTTTAGTTTAATGTTTTTCTGACCCTTGGAATGTAAACTCCATGAGAAAATGACCTTTATCTCTTCATTGTAATTTCTGTATCCCCAGTATCAAGAATGGGGCCAAATGTGAATTGTCTAGTTATATGGTTTGACCTTTTTCTATTGGGTTGTTAATATTTACTTGTTGATTTATAAGAGCTAGTTAGATATTTGTTATTAGCTTTTTAAAATTAAATATTAAAATTTTCTCTTATTGTTACTGTCTTTCAGTCTTGTTGATGGCCTTTATTGCTATGCAGAGTGTTTACATTTGTATGTGGTTACTATTTCCCCGTTATGGCTTCTGGCTTTTGGGACATATTTTGAAAGGTTTTCTTTTTTTTTTTTAAGATTTATTTTATTGTTTTTTTGACAGCGAGAGAGACAGACAGAGAGAGACAGAAGTGTGAGGGCCCAGAGCAGTCTCCATTGTTGACAGCATTAGTTTTTCATATAGTTTCACTCCACAGGTGGGCATGGGGCTGCGCAGGGAAGGAACTGGGCCAGAAACCTTTACTTAGGCCCTGGCAAGAACTGAACGGGGGGCACACCGCAGTTCAGCATATGGGTCCGCCTGGGCCGGAGCCGGGATTCGATCCTTGGTCTCCGGGGCTGCAAAGCGAGCACTTAACCCACTGAGCCATCTCAGCTTCACCTTCAATGTTATACAAATATTTACGCATGTTTTTTTCAAGCATGTTATGATTTCATTTTCCCCACTGAGTATAAGGAGTGAGGTAGGGCTGGAAGCTTTATTTTTTCCAAATGACTGGCCAGTTATTCCAAAATCATTTACTGAGTTAGTCAACTGTACTGATTACCATTTACTATCATGTGCCAGACACTTACTAAATCTTTTATATACATAATATCGTTTAATCAAAAGGTGACAAAATCAGATTTGCATTAACACATACACACATACACACACACACACACAGTCTGTCTTCAGTGTGGAAAATAGATTGAAGAGGGGAAAGAATGATTGTAAAAACACCAGTTATTTAAGTGATACAGGCAAGAGGCTCCTTTGAAGCTCTATATTCTAATACTTATAGGTTCTGGCACATGATAGATAGTGAGTAAAACTTGTTGAATAAAAAATGACAGTGACTTGGACCAAAGAGGTGGCAGTAGAGGTGGAGAAAGGTAACACAAATTTTGAGAAATAGTTTAGAGATAGTATTAACAGATCTTAGTAATTATTTAAATATGGGAAGATATGAAAGAAGATGTCAAAAATGACTTAGATTTCTGGAAGAAATAGATTTAAGGGGAAAGTAATGAGTTTACTTTTGAACATGCTGAGTTGGAGGTTCCTTGGAGATACTTGAAGATGTCAAGTAAGGAGTTAGATACATCCTTCTGGAGCTCAAAGAACAATTCTAACTCAAGGTATGAATGTGAAGAGCAAATGCATACTGATAGTAATTAAAGCCATGGGAAGAGTTGAGATTACTTAAAAGATATTGAATGAAGAGAGAGGAGCTCCTTGGACATATCGTTGAAACACTCTGATATTTAAAGGTTTAGTAGTAGAGGAGGGAGGAGCCAGTAAAAATGTCTGCAAAAGAGCTGCCAGAGAAGTAAGAGAAACTGGGAGAATGTGGTGTCTTAGAAGACAAGGAAAGAGTGTATACAAGGAGAGAGTTCAAGGTAATTCTCAGAGAGTGAATGAAATTATGAACCGTGATGCTAAGCTAGATAACTAGAGAAGTGAAGACAAGAAGGGAGTAGTAGAAAGAAAATGAAGGGATCAATAATCCGATATTCAAATGAAAGGGAACAATAATTGCAGTTGCACTAGTTTAATAAGTGAGCTGGAAGAATGGGTGATTGTGATCAGAAATGGACTATTAGAATTAGTGATTTTAGAATTAGAGAAAGTAGAGGGGTTTCAGGTGATGATGACAAGATCCAGGGAGTAACTCTGACAGTAGATGGTCAAGTTGCATTAGGAGGACATTGGAGATTAAGTGGTCTTTCATAAGGATGATGGTAGGACTTGTGGTCCAAGAGAAGACAGGAAGCCACATGCCCGTGTCTTCTGTGAATCATGAGCATACAGAAGGTAGGAAGATCACAGTGACCAATTAAGGAGAGGATTGCAAGGGCTTTTACAAAAGGATAGAGAAGCAGTGGATTCTGAGTAGCCCTGGGGAGTAGCCTTATCCCCTAACATTACAGAGGTGTGAGAACATGGGCACACTTCACTGGAGGGAACTGCAGGGACAGTGGCATAGAGAAAGCCAGGTTTAGATAAGGTAAGACACAGAAGGAATATTCAGAGTAGTGAGTGAGGGCATAGAGGAGGTAGAATTCCAGAGGGCAAATTGAAGGTTTGGGCAGGGAGAGAAGGGGATTAGATTAGGTCTAAGGAAGTTTAGAGCACTTTAGGAATGACAGTTCATTGAGGACAAATATGGAAAGGGAGTTGGGGCTTTGACCTATGAAAATAGGAATAAAGTGTGGCAGGCTTAGTGCCACCTGACCCTTGGAGAACAGTGGACGCAGGGCTTAATAAAAGTCAACTATGGTCTGAAAGATTCTACAAGTATTTCTTTTCATGTGGAGGTATGATTAGTCACAGTAGATACAGCAGAGGAGAGTAGTGGGAACAAGGAAGCTTGACTTCAAGGTTCTTTGAGGGGAGGGTTGAACTGTGGTCCTAAGATTAGGTTCTTAGGCTTGGCATTCATTGGTGTCCTGTTTAATCAGGGGTTGGAAGTCTTGGTCCTTGTAGTTTGGGGTGGCATATATGCGGAAGGATTTGTAGTAGTCCAGGAATTAAGCCTAGGACTGGAGGTGCAAATATATTTTAGAACTTCCGTTGGAGCACAATTTTTATTTTCACTCCCCAAGTAGAGAAATAATGTTTAAACTATTATTTCAAAATATTTTCACTTGTGTTTGCAGACTCAAATTTTAAATGATTTGTCCATTTCCCCAAATCTCATTCTTATTTTAGCATATAATATATTTGGTTAGTTTTTAATTTACATAGTTATTTTTAAGTTAAATCCCAACACAAGAGAAATCATGAATTCAGATTAGTATAATAGAACTCAGAAGTCATAACAAAACTTAAAGTTGTCACATTTAAGGAGGAAAAATATAAAGCTTAGTTTTTAATTTGTTCTTTTCTTGCCAGTGTCTTATAGAATCAATAGAAAATACATTAGCGGAACTAGGCTAGTGTCATACAGAGTGCACTCCCCTCACCACCCTCAGCTCCTTACTACTTCTTGTTCTACCAAACCTCTGAGATCCTTTTTGTCTCTAACACTTACTTGGTACTTTTATGGATATATTCCATTATTTTCTCGCTGTGGAAGCTCTTTGTTTCTTATCTACGTATATTCACTTCTTAGATGCATGTTTTCCACGTTTTAACAGCTCAGAAATTGGAAAGTGTCTTATAATCCAAACTGTCTCTGATTTGAGGAGCTACATACTTTGTATCACTCCCACACACAGCCTAGCATAATTTCAGACACCAAGAAAGCATTGAACAAATGTTCATTTATTGATTAACAAATATGTAAATTAAGGAAAGGCCATATAATTTAAATTATTTCTTTTCTTTTTTTTTAAAGAACACTTTTTTTAAGATTTATTTTCTTATGATGAAATACAGTCATTTCTGGCAACATGGATGGACCTAGAGACCATCTTGTTAAGCGAAATAAGTCAGACTGAAAGAATCCGGAAACATATGACCTCACTTATAGGTGGAATATAAAACTGAGGGTTACAAAGACACAGAGATCTATGGACACACTCAATAGCTTGGTGATTGCCTGGAGGAGGGGGAGGAGGGGGGAGGAGAGAGGGAGGGGAGGTGGGAGAGGGCACCAGCATTATGGACACACTCAATGGTTTGGTAGATCGGAAG
>PVKE010043638.1:0-13298 GCA_004027555.1 Craseonycteris thonglongyai | reverse complement strand
GGTGGAGGTGGCAAAAACCAAGATTCAAATACTGTGCTCAAGGTGGAGAACGTGGACTGGCTTCTTTGTGTTGGGTGCTGAGCTATCAGCAGGGGCTTGATCTGGGGGCCCGCGAGTAGAGGTGACAGGTGAAGTCAGGCTCCCCGTTGACCCCATAGTATCTGTGACCCTAATTCATCCACACTCAGCTCTGAGGCATTCTGGGACCTTGGAGTCAGGCAGACGAGGAGCTGGGACTCAGAAACTGACTCTGGGACTGGCTGATGGGTGGAGGTGGCAAAAACCAAGATTCAAATACTGTGCTCAAGGTGGAGAACGTGGACTGGCTTCTTTGTGTTGGGTGCTGAGCTATCAGCAGGGGCTTGATCTGGGGGCCCGCGAGTAGAGGTGACAGGTGAAGTCAGGCGGAGGTCAGTCCATGATCTGGATGTCAGCAGCTCAAGTAGAGGAGACGCTGGTCCCAGCGGGAGCTAATCTCACTGGAGGAGAGTTCTGGGGCTCACCCAAGAGGTTCTTTCTGAACACCTATGATGTGCCAGTTGCTGCTCTGATGTTTTCATGTGTCAACTCCCCAGAGCCTCCATGGGCCCTTGGAGGCAGGTGCTGATGCTTGTGGAACGGTGAGTGAGGTCTTTGGAGGTGCAGTCACTTGTCTAAGATCTCACATCTAGAAAGGGGGGAACCAGGACTGCAGCCCAGCTTGGCTGCTCTCAGAGCCTGCACTCTTCCCCGACTCTTGACAGCCTCTCCTGTGCTCACGGCGTGTCTCCATGGGAAAAGAGATGCTGGAGAATCTGAGGCAACCCCCCACGGGAAAGATAAGGCCAAGATGTGGTAGGGAGGCAGCAGGTGGCCGTAGCGCAGCCCGGCCCAGGCAGACTAGACGGAGGCCTTGATGCAGTGGAGGGGAGGCTAGCACGTGCCCACCTTGGCCAGGGGAACTCAAGGGCACAGCCCAGGCCGCAAGCTTGCTTCTCGATGGCAGGGGCTGAGGCGCTGCGCTTGAACAGGGCACTCCTGTGGACGCAGAGGAGGAGGATCACGGTGAGTTTCAGGCTGTGGTGGGCTCTATGAATGACACCTCCAAGGTGACCCTCCCCACTGGCCAACGTGAAAGAGCCGCAGGTGCCTGAGGCAGACCGAGCTGAGTCTCTGTTCCAGGAACCGGCCTGACCCAAACTGCTGGGAGGGCCACCTGCGTTCCAGTCCAGTGAGGCCCCTTTGGGAAGGAGCTTTCAAATGCTTTCAAATCAACAATGCTCTCCTCCGCTCAAATCACAAAGCTTCTCTGTCCCTCCATCACAGCAAGGGCACAGAGAAGCAGATCACTGAGAAAATGCCAGTTTGGGTTGTCAGACCAAGCAGGGCCATTAACCCTCACTTAGTCACCTTCTTCCTGCCCAGGGAGGCAGCCTGTGGTAGGTGTGCAAGCAGACCCTTGAGGGGTGAGCTCCACACATGCTCCCGGGAGTGGAGGGGTAATGAATGGTTGCCCAAGGGTGACAGCATTCTTCTCAGCTTGGAAGGGTCACTTCTGCCCAGAGTACAGACCACAACGCCTCAGGAGGAAGGAAACGACAACAAAAATAGAGGTGACATCAGCAGCAGGGACAACAGAGCAGAGCCCTCTTTGCGCTTCTTTTGGGGGTTCTTGTCCAAAGGAAGCCAGACCAGGAGGGAAGACAGATGATTGACACCACAGGGCAGCTAAGAGAGCTTGCGGGGACAGCTTTGCCAACCCTCTGGTGACGTCCAGAAATAACTAGGGAGATTTGAGAGGAGATCAGAGGTCCTAGAGTAGCTGGGCACACAGGATGTCCCTGATAGTGCTTTCTGGGTAATATGTTAATCAGGTAATATGCTAATCAGGGCAATATGTTAATCACATGCTGCCTGTTCTCTGCACCCCAGTGAAATGGAAACCCGCATGGAATGACAATGCAGGAGCCTGTGCAGGCAGCTGTCACCCGAGCCTCCTCTGGGTGCCTCTGCCCACACCCCCAGCTACCTGGGGGCCGAAGCAGCTCTCCACAGCTGGGCACCAAGCTGCCCTGGTTTTCTTTGCACGAAAGGCTGAGTTCTAGGAAGAGTGCTTGGGACACAGAAGTGAGACCAAGGCTTCTGCATGTCTGAGGGCTCTTTTGATTGCATCCCAGACAAATACTTGGAACCGATCCTAGCCCAGCCTCCCCTTCCCAATGCACTGGTCCTCTCATGGCCTAGGGGCACAGGAGGGCCAAGGGATAAGGGGTGCAGTGGGCAGGGATGGGTGAGGCGGCCCTCTGCTCTGGTTGATAGGAGTGCCTTTCCATCCATTCAGTTCTAGAACATTTGATTCAGAGCCACAAGTGGCTTGTTCTCCAACGAAGCATTTTAATTTTAAAAGAGGACCCTGGAGAGGAAACACTTAACCCAAAGGAATGAATGTTTAATGCTGGCATTTCAGGTTCTGTCAGGGAGAGGTTTTTGAGGGGCCTTCCCCAATGTTCCACAGAGAACTGTCCCCACACCTCCACCCCAGCCTCCTGCCTTTTCTCAGACAGCAGGCCAGACTGGCAGGACAGCAAGAGACCCCCAGGAGAGGCTGCTGGGGGAAATGAGGCACTGGGCTGCTCTCAGCTTGCAGCTAACTCTGCGTGTCCCAAGCAGGCCAACGGGTGCTTCGTGGGCCCCTGCTGGCTCCAGTGCTGGGGCTGCCACAGGGGTGGCCCATGCTCCAAAGTGAGCTGGCTTTTTTAAAAAAGATCTATTTTATTGTTTTTGACAGAGACAGAGACAGACAGAGAGAAGGGGGAGGGCCCAGAGCAGTCTCCATAGTTGTATGTCATCAGTTTTCGACATGGTTTCATTTCACACAGGTGGGCGGGGGCCGCACAGGGTGGGAACGGGGCTGGGGGGCCTCCTGCATGGGAGGCATGCCCCAGTTCAGCATATGGGTCCACTCGGGCCGGGGCCAGGATTCGATTCTCGATCCCCAGGGCTGCAAAGCGAGCGCTTAACCCACTGAGCTACCCTGGCATCCCCATTTTAAATTTTTTAAATTGGGGCTGAAAGGCACTTCCAGTAGGGCTTGTGCTGTCTGGCTTCCCAGGGCTCCCTCCACCCCCTCTAGCCGGGTTTGTGCCCGTCCTGCCTTACTCATTGAGTTTTCCTCCTGGCCTCTGGGTGTAGTTGAGTTTGGACTCCTGTCCTATGTTCCCCGCCTGCATAAGGTTTTGGGGACCGAGGGCAGGATGGAAGGTGTTTTGAAAGCTGAACCCCTGCATGGATGTGAGGGATGAATGTGATGTCAGCTCCGTTCCTTTTCTGTCTCCTGTATCCCAGAACTTGGATGAGAACCTGATATAAACCATCTCATCTCATTTATCCACAGCCAAGAGGACCCCCAAATCCTTATCTCAGGGTGGAGTCAGGGTCTGAATGTGACCCCCAAGCCCATTCTCTTTCTTCTTCACAGTATTCTGAGACCCTTTCCTAAGCCACCTATTCAGGCCCGCTGCTGAGTCAGCTTACAGTGGGGTTTCCTGGGTGACACTGTTGCGTGTGGCACCCTCAGATGTGTGGCATAGCCAGATATGGGCTCCCCATGGGCTGGAGAAGGGGAAGATGGAGCTTCAATCTTTCTTCATCCTCAGCAAGGAAGTCTAAGCACAGGAATGGCTACTCCAAAGCGTGGGGCTGCCATTCAGTGTGTTCTTTGGGGGTTTCCTGATGGGGGGGCTCCGAAGAGCAAGTCAGGATCATGTGCACCTGTTACTGTCTACTGGGGGGACAACATCTCCGTATAAATGCCTGGCTCGCTAAAATGTCACATCAGTGGGCATGGCCACATCAGCATTCTCCTGCCCCTTCCTATACTAGCCCCTGTGACCCTATGTCATCCTACCTGGAGGAAGTGAAAACTAATAGGCATTCACAGTGGGCGGTGGTACTGTGAGGTGTGTTCTGTCTCTCTATCTGGCTTTGGTCTCCTGCCCTTCCCTTGGGATCCTGGTTGTGGCCCTCAAGCCACCTCCCCTGACTCAGGCTCAATGCCAACCACTGCATCTACCCTACAGAGGGTCTGATCAGATAGAGGTCATGACCAACGGGGGCTGGCACGTCCGCCCCAGGCTTTGCAGTCAGACGTTTCTCTGATCCACATTGTCAAGTCGGGCAAGTTCATCTCTCTGAGGTGCTGTTTCCTTATCTGTAAAACAGGATAACGATGTCTGATGGGTAAATGAACTAGATATAAAAGTATATTTCATTTATTTATTTTTAAAGATTGATTTTCTTGTTTTTGACAGAGAGAGACAGAGAGAAGGGGGAGGGCCCAGAGCAGTCTCCATAGTTGTATGTCATCAGTTTTTGACACGGTTTCATTCCACACAGGTGGACGGTGGCTGTGCAGGGTGGGAACAAGGCTGCGCATGGGAGGTATGCCCCCCCAAACTGGGTGCCGAACCAGGAGCCTCCCACACATGGGAAGCTTGCCCCAGTGAGAACCAAACTGGGAACCTCCCACATGGGAAGCACACCCCAGTTCAGCATGTGGGTCCACACGGGCTGGGGCTGGGACTCAATCCTCAGACCTCAGGGATGCAAGGTAAGCATTTAACCCACTGAACCATCCCAGTTTCCCCCCAAATACATTTTAAAGTGTTGCTCTGCAACTGGTAACTGTTCTGTACCTTCTTTTTCCCACATTGACCCTGTATCTCGGATTATTCTATGTTAGTCCATAAACAACCTCAGCAATATTGTCACGTTTGCCTGGTGTCCTTTGTAAGGATCAGTCATAATTTATTTAGCAGTGCTCTTCTGACAGACGTTTAGGTTGTTTACAATATTTTGCTATTACAAATAATGCTGGGATAACAGCTTTGTATGTTCATCATTTTGTTCACATGCCTCTGGGGTTATGAATAGGCTGTTCCTTGTCTTAGGAATTTCCTCTCCTCGTCCTGTCTACTTGCTGAGGTGTCCTACTCAGCCTTGGGAGACAGCTCTGGTGTTGCCTCCCCAGGAAGTCCCCCTGGAGTTTCCCAGAAGAGCTAGGTCACCTTCCTCCAGGGCCTGGCTGTTTGCTCCTCATATGTCTGCGATAGACTCCTGGTCTCACATTTTAGTCATGTATTTGTGTATCTGTTTCTCCTTCTAAATTATAAACTTTTTGATGACAAGGACTGTATCTCTTTGACAGCAGAAGCTGCAAATATTTCTAGGGCCCAGCTCTACTTTTCACATAGTAGGGGCTTAACGACTTTGGGTAGCATAAATGAATAAACGACCCAGGCTCTGCCCTCGGGGAACTTATGGTCCACTGGAAGGGATAAAGTCACGCACAGAGCCAATTATAATTACAGTGCAAGGGAGAAAGCATTAAATGCCGCCAGGAGTACAGATTATTCTACTCAGTGCTTCGCAGCCATGACTACAAATGAGAATCACCTGGGAGCATTTTAAAAGTGCTACGCCTGGGCTTGCCTGACCTACAGAGAGCCTGGTTTATTTGGTCCCATGCGGAGCCCAGCTACTGGTAATTCAGAAAGCTCCCTGAACAGCTCTGCTGAGAGCTGGGGTTGAGAGCACTGCGATACTAGTCATCCCCTCTCCTGGGACCTTGTGAAAATGCAGATTCCGACTGGGCAGGTCTGGGTGGAGCCTGAGGCTCTACATTTCTAACTGGAGCCCAGATGATGACCACGCTGCTGGTCCTGGGATCATGCCTGAGGGACAGTGCTCTAAAGCAATTGTCATCAACGGCTGTGCATTAGCGTCCCAACCCCCAGGCTGATATTCAGACCAATTAAGCCAGCATCTCAGTCAGCTATGGGAGACTGTGTGGTTTAAACAACAAATATTGATTTCTCACAGTTCTGGAGGTTGGAGGATCAGGGTGCTGGCAGCGCCAGGCTCTTGGTGAGGCCTTCCTACCTGGCTCTGTCGTCACGTGGCCTTCCTTGATGCATGCACTAAGAAAGAGAAGACAAAGAGGGACAGTGAGGGAGGGAGAAGAGGAGAGAGAAAGCTCTCTCTGGTGTCTCTTCTTGTAAGATCACTAATCCTTCCATGGGGCCCTACCCTAGTGACCTCATCTAAACCCAATCACCTCCCCTCTCCAAATGCCACCATGTTGGCGGTTAGGGCTTCAACATATCAATGAGGTGTATGGTGGGGATATAAACATTCAATCCACAGAAGACAGGCTCTCTGGACTTGAGAATCAAGACACTAATACTTTTTAAAGTGTCAGGTGATTCCAGTGTGGATGAAGCAGTTCTTTTTAGTTGTGTGGAAGGACACTTTTTCTAGAAAAGATACTACTTGTGGAAGATAGGGCATCGCAGGTGAGGGAACCTGCTTAAATGACCTCTCATTGTTCTCCTAGTTCTAATATCCTGTGATAATCATGGCTACATTAGAGGACAGGAGACCTGGAGTCCAGTCCCAGTTCTGATAGAAGCAATCTGTACGGCTTTAGGCAATCCATTCATTCATTCAATCACTCAGTCACTCATACGAATATTTGTTGAATGCCAAGTATTGTACTAGGTTCTGGGGATAGCAATGTACAAGGCAAATCTGGTCCCTGCTCTCATGGAGCTCACTGGATAGCAGTAAATACAGACAAACTACTAATTATCACAGAGTATGATTAATGTTATGATAGGAACAGCACAGGACAATGTTTCAGGTTCCTAGCCAATCAGACAGATGGAGATAATGAGGCCTTCCCTTTCTGCTTCACAAGGTGTGATGAGTCACATGGGACATTGGATTTTGGGAAACTGCAAAACTATAAAGTCTGAAGAATATGACACATGGAAGCTCAGAGTGTGTGTCTAATGGTTCAGAATATGCACTTGACAGGCAGGCATACCAATGAGGCCTCAGCCGCCAGCACGTGTTTTTCTGGATTGCTTTGTTTTGTTGTGACGAGACCTGACTTTAACCCCAATGCTCCTCATGGCCACCCACACCCACACAGGCACTTAGTACAGTGTGGTTTTTGGTGGCGTTGCTTTAAATAGAATCTCTATTTAGGACAGCCCTCGAGATGACACAGCTCTCCTGGAACAGGTGTGCAGAGTGACCCTGGCAGAGCAGCAGACAGAGGTGTGGGACACCCACTTGCTAGCTGCTTGGGACCCTCCAACCACCTTCAGCATGCTTACTGGGTCAGCTGGAGCCGTGGAGCCCAGGATCAGCAGCTGAAGTCACAGGAGGCCCTAGACTCAAGCTGCATGTGTGCGATGGCATTAGATGGCAGCGTTAGTATGAGAGTGAAAGGGTAAGCTCTTCTATTTCCCTGCATTTTGGAAGCCTCCTACAGCTAGAATGCCCCACTGGAGACTTCAACATGCTGTGGGAAATGGGATGAGAAAAATATGGTCCTTCTCAGGGACCGTCTTGGCTGCTTGCTTTTGTTATTTTCACCTTGACCCAACTTGACTATGGCATCTGTCTGCCCACTGTAGACATTTCTCATCTCTTCTCTACTGCCACTTTATGAATCTAGAACTTACTCCTTCTATAACTCTGACTCCTCCAAGTAACCTTCTGATTTTTATACCTGTCCCCAGCATCGGCCCTCCCACTGACCCTAAATGCTGCTGACAGGATGTTTCTAAAACACACTTGGATCCCATTGCTCTCTCACTCCTAGAATCTTTGTAGTTACTTCTTTCTTACCATGCCAACTCCAAACTGTTTCCAAAACCCTCCACTATCTGTCCTCTTCCTTAAAATCCTTAGCCCCAAATGCCTGACAAGACATATCTCTGTTTCAGGCTACCTGTGTCCTCATTTCTCTCCTTCACCCTTTTTACCTTCAAGCACACACGCGCGCACACACACACACACACACACACACACACACACACACACAATCACACACACCAAGCCCACACCTGAAGGTGGGAGACATTATTGCCTCACCCACAAGGCTTTATATTCCTCTCTCCTTATGTAAGCCCTGTTCGTTCTTCAAGGTTCACTTTCCTTTCCCTACAGTACATATCTACTGTGTTTGTATTGCCCACATAAATTAAGTGTCCCTTGCTCAATATGTGCTAATTATATCTCCCCAGCAGAATGTACATGCCCGAGCACAGGGACCACACTGGTCATACTTGGGTCTTCTATTTAGCACAGAGCTTGGAATACAAGAGGCTCAATAGATGGATTGTGTAGTGAATCTCTATTAGCCAATAAACTCAGCCAGGAGGGCCAGTGCTCCAAGCAGCATGAAGGGATGAGAGAGATAAGGGAAAGGGAGCAGCTGTGGAAGTCAAGCAACAGGAGGGTGAGTCATGTTATTCAAGGGAGAAGAGTCATTCATTCATTTAGCTGGCATTTAATAAGCACCTACTGTATATTCAGCATATATTATAGCTGTCCCCTGTCCCAAAGAAATTCAAGGCTTAGCTAGAGATAGAAACCCACATTAAAACATACTGTGATACCCTGATAATATGACAATGTATTATAGAAGCATCAAACAGCAAACATAAATGATCTGCACCTGGAGTACCTTGGTTATTGATTGGCTAAAACAGGTCACTAGCAGGAGCAGGTGGCTGGTATGAGGTGTTACAGTACAGTGTTATAGAAATAACATGAAAAGAAGCAAAACTTGGGGTTAAGTCCAGCTCCAACTTAGCAAGCATCATTTTCCTCATCTATGCAATGGAGATAACAATACCTCTGTTCCAGGTGGTAAGGAAAGGTGAGATAGTGTGGGCAATGCACTTATCCCAGTTCGTCCTGCACACTGAGAGCGCATGGACTTGAAAGGCCACTTCTGACTTCTGGGCCAGGGGGCATATGCCCAGACGTTCAGGACCGTGGACAGTGCCAGGCAGGCAAATAGGCTGTTGGCACATTTAGGCTTTTATCTTCTGGGTTAGAAAAACCGTAGTATGTAGCATTTACTATTTATAGATAGCATTTTGTGCCTACAATTTTACATATATTTATATAGCATTTCTGTGCCAGAAACTTCAGTTATTAGCTCCATGAATTCTCACAACAAATCTAGGTTGAAAGTTTTTTTTTTTTTCCTTTTTACTTAATGCTCATCTTCCAAATTCTCATTTCTTTTTTTCTTTTTTTTTTTAACTGGTTTTTGACAGAGAGAGAGAGAGAGAGAGATACAGAGGCAGAGAGAGAACTGAACTCGGGGAGCTCCCAGTTCAGCATATGGGTCCGCACGGGCCGGGGCCCGGATTTGATCCTCGGTCCCCGGTGCTGCAAAGTGAGCGCTTAACCCACTGAGCCACTCCGGCTTTCCCGAAAGTTTTTGTTTCTTTTTTTTTTACACCCCATTTTAATACACGAAGAAACCAAGGACCAGCAATTAATTAATTGTCCAAGACACACAGGTAGTAAATGGTGGAGGTAAGATGTGACCCCTGACAGGCTGGCTTCATGGCTCGTCCACCTATTTGCCACTAGGCTGTGCTGTGTCAGGCTTCAAGATGCCTATGTTCTCTGAGGCAGGAGTGGAGACGGGCAGTCTTTCCTCACCTCGCAGCTCATTCTCCAGCGTTCCTCTTCATTTGGTTTGGTCCAGGAGGCAGGACATCAGCCAAGTAGTAGTCTGTTTTTGTCACCATCATCCCAGAATATCTGTGCAGAGTTCTCTTCCCTCTTTCTCTCCTCACATACCTTCCACCTGCTAACCCGTGTCCCACCTCTCCTGTACAGATGAGAGTGAGGGAAGAAAAGCAAGGATAATTGAGTACAGGAGAATAAAAGGTTAATGTTAAAAGGAGGTGGAGGGAGGAAAGAGAGAGAAGAGAGCAAGGGGAGAGAGGGAGGCAGACAGAGAGACAGACAGACAGAGGAACAGTTAAAGAAAGTGTGTAAGTAAGGTGAGTTCCAGTCATATGGGAAAATAGTATACGAGGGCTGTCTGGAAAAAATCCAGCCATTGTCAATATAATGAGAATGGTTACATGGCTGGATACTTTTTGGACAGCCCTAGTACTAGGAGTTAAGAGGAAGCTGAAGAAAAGAGAGGGGGAGAGAATAGGTGGGAGAGAGGTGGAAGAAATGAGTTCGAATGATGCAAACATAGAAGGTAGAAGGAAAAAGAAAGGTGAAGCATTAGTTCAAAGGAGTAAATAGGAAGAATATATGAGTGAAAGAAGAGAATGTGAAAACTTGGGAAGAAACAAGTGATGATATGAAGAAAGGTAGTGAGAGGAAGGAAAACTGGGGAACTGGGCAGACAATGGTGTCAAAAAAAAAAAGGTCCAATTTCTGTGAAGCAGCAAACTGACAAAATTTCTCTCCCAAATGGAGATGAAACTGTCCCCTGTCTTGATCTCTCCTTCCCCCTTGAGGTCCATCAGGGTCAGGGAAAGGGTGGAAAGCAATGTCAGTCTTCTACAGAATAATTAATTTCTGTGAGTTAAAAGGAGCTTCTAGTCCTCTTTTTTATGGTTTGACACCCTCTTCTCTGCTCAGCTACACTCACTCTTTTAGGATCATGGTTTGGTCATCTCATAACTTAAAATGGGCAGGCCTGCCCTATAGAAAAGGGAAATGCAAAGCATGGTTGCCTCTGTCTAAAGTTTGTCCTTGTGGGTCATGAGATGGAGAGTATACCTGGTATCACCCAAGTCCTCTCTTATTTTAAACTAGCTGCAACTAATTCTGCGGCTATCAAGGACCAGGGAGCATTTATGAAGCATTTATATGTGCTTGACTCTGTGCCAAGTGCTTTTACATACAATGTCTTGTGTAATCCTCACAAAGACCCTGAGAGGTAGGCATTATTAATCCCCAACTTTGCAGGCAAGTTGCTGTGACTGGGAGAGGTTAAATAACTGATGCAAGACCATGCAGCTTGTAAGTGGTAGAGCAGGGAACCCATTTATTCAGTCTCCAAGGCCTGTATTCTTTCTATAATGAGGTAAAATCATGTCACAATACTATCTTCAGAAGGGAGAACACCATTTGCCATGAAACTCATGAAATTGGAAAGCTTGAATGTGAAGTGGCTGAGAAAGGCCTTGCTTATCAGATCATTGCTTCAGCAGAGACGAAAATACCCCTGGGCTTGGTTTCTTGTCTGGCTCCTTTGGGTCCTGAACAAGTTCGCCTGATTCTGTGCCTTAGTTCTTTCCACAGCCCCCACATCTAATCAGTGAAACAAGTTCAAAAGATTTACAGAATGTAGATGTCTAATCTATGCCGAACTCAATTCCTTGGCTAAACTTTTGGTTTTATTCCTACCTTTGGGTTATCTTTCATAGTTTATACTTTGAGGTCCCTCCCTTAATACCCCCCAAAATATTTCCAATTTGGCAATGTCATGTGTATTATACATTCATAATTTGCAAATTTTCTCTTAAATTCTCTTTCTTAATTCATAATTTTCTCTTGGTTTGTCACCAAGAGAAAAAGTCAAAGTGAAATGTTTCCTCACAGACTTCCTGCTTTGGGCAACATTCAATTGTTAAGAATGGTCTTTACCCCAAGGCTGCCAATGACTCACATAAGTACTACAACCAGGAGGCCTGAGTGAGTGCTGAAGACCAGTTTCCATCTCCTTCACTAATCCATGTATTCTGGCATATAAAGTCTGCCCAGAGAAAGAGAAAAGGTTTCTTCTATTTTTTTTTTAAATAAAGCTGACACACAATAGATAATAGTTTCAGGGGTACACCATAGTTATATACCTAAAGAAGTGTTCACCATAATAAGTCCGGCAACCATCTGATGCCGTACTACGCTATCACAATATTATCGCCTATACATTCAATATTATTTTATATTAATTTTAGGTGGTCAGAATAGTGGTTAGACATTTATATAATTAAAGAAGGAATCCCCTTGACTAGTCTAGTGTTTACTTGAAACTATACATAATTATTACAATATCATTCCCTATGCTTTACTTTATATTCCCGTGACTATTTTGTAACTACCAATTTGTACTTCTTAATTTCTTCACCTTTTCACCTTGCCCCCAATCCCTCCCAACTACCACCCCAACAGATCTAGTACCCTTGTGACACCAAACATAGTTATTATAATATATTGACTGTATTCCTTTTGTTATACCCTATACCCCAATAAGCTACTTTGTGACAACCAATTTGTACTTCTTAATCCCTTCTCCATTTTAACCCATATCCCCAACAACCCTCCCATTCTGAATCTGAGTTTGTTTCTGTTTTGTTTTTTTTAGTTTCTTCTTTAGATTTGACATATAAGAGAAATCACATTGCATCTGTCTTTCTCTGTCTAACACTCCAATAAGCAGAATACCTTCGATATGTTTTGAGTGAAGCTTTTAATCCATTTAAATTGAAAGTAATTTTTGATAGATATGTAGCTATTCCTATTTTATTCATAATATTGCTCTTTTTCTATCTTAAAGAAGTCCCTTTAACATTCCTTGTAATACTAGTTTGGTGTTGATGAACTTCTTTAGCTTTTTCTTGTCTGGGAAGCTCTTGATCTGTCTTTCAATTTTAAATGGTAGTCTTGCAGGGTAAAGTAATCTTGGTTGTAGGTCCTTGCTTTCATCATATTAAATTTTTGTGCTTATTCCTTCTGGCCTGCAAAGTTTCTGTTGAGGAATCAGCTGGAAATCTTATGGGAGCTCCCTTATAACTTACTAGTTGCCTTTTTCTTGTTGTTTTTAGGATTCTCTTTTCATCTTTAACCTTTGTCATTTTAATTCTAATGTGAGTTGGTGTGGGCTTTGTTGGGTACATCTTGTTTGAGACTCTCTATGCTTTATGACTTGTATGTCCATTTCCTTTTCCAAATTAGAGATTTTTTCTTAAAATCATTATTTCTTCAAATAGGTTCTCAATTTCTTGCTTTCTCTCTTCTTCTGGTACCTCTATGATTGTTATGCTTGATGCTAACCCAGACATCTCTTAAACTGTGCTTCATTTTTATAACTTTTTCTTTCTTTTTGCTATTTCAATTAGGTATTTTCACTACATGTCTTTCAACTCACTGTTTCAATTGTCTGCTTCATCTAGTCTGCTGGTGATATCTTCCAGTGCATTCTTTACTGAACTTATTGTATTCTTTACTTCTGACTGGTTCTTTTTTATGGTTTATATGTTCTTTTTTACGTTTTCTGTCTCATTGTTGAAGTTATCACTAAGTTTCTTTTTTTTTTTTTTTTTTTTTTTTTTTTTTTTTTTTTTTTTTTTTTTTTTTTTTTTTTTTTTTTTTTTTTTTTTTTTTTTTTTTTTTTTTTTTTTTTTTTTTTTTTTTTTTTTTTTTTTTTTTTTTTTTTTTTTTTTTTTTTTTTTTTTTTTTTTTTTTTTTTTTTTTTT
>PVKE010043637.1:0-13292 GCA_004027555.1 Craseonycteris thonglongyai | reverse complement strand
TATGGAAGGGGAACTGATACTGAGTGATGGGCACATAATACGATGCATGAATGATGTGAGGTGGACTTGTACATCTGTAAACTGTCTAATTGTTGCCAACCAATGTAACCTCATCAAATTTAACAATAAATTAAAAAAAAAAAAAGAAATGGCTGTGTGCTTACAAAGAAATGGCTATGTGCTTGAGATAAAGATGCCCTTGGACTAGGCTTAGCTGAGATAAACAATGTCTGATGTTCTTTTGTAAGGACGCACATGTACACTATATAAGATAACTAATAAAGCTATTCGGGGCTGCTCCTATTGAGGGCAGTTGGCAGATCATTGGGTTCGTCTTCATTCCCACCACTCGAACTCAGGGACTTCGTTCAGCCAGGCTGGTCCTGGTACAGTGCCTCATTTGGGAAGCAGGTATGATAATGGCGCCCACCTCACAGGGCCATTGTGAAGTTAAAACAAGACTCAAAGCAAGTGCTCCCTCATCGCCATCATCATCCTTACCATTCATTACCTTGTTTTTGTAATTTATTGGAGTGACACTGGCTAGCAAAGTTACAGAGGTTCCAGGTGAACAATTCTACAATACATCATCCATATGCTGCATTATATGCTCACTACCCAGAGTCAGTTCTCTTACCATCACCATTTATTTGAGTTCCCTCTCTCCAACCACCCCCTCCCCGCTCCCCCTCCCCCCTCCCCCTCCCCTGATAATCACAAACTGTTGTCTGTGTCCATGAGTTTTATTTTGATTGCTCGTATGTTGATTGTTCATTTATTCTGTTCTTCAGATTCCACTGGGAGAGCATATGTATTAATTTTCCCCAGTTCCTACAGTTCAAAAGCAACATGAGATTCCGTTACGCCCTCCTGTGGCCACACGTGAGTACTGCACCCCTCCAGGAGTGACTTGCTCTGGAACTAAAAGGTTGCAAATTACTAAAAAAAAAAGAAATATATATATATATATATATATATATATATTTATATATATATACACACACACACACATACACACACATATATACTTAGAAGATTATATATATATACATACATACACATATATTTAGGAGATTATATATATATATATACACACACAAACATATATATATATTTAGGAGATTATATATACACACACACATATATATTTAGGAGATTATACATATATATACACATACACACTCACACACATGTATATATATTTAGAAGATTTTATATATATCCTAAAGTCAGTACAGGCTGGTTGCAGTCAGAAGAGAACATACTGGCCATAGTAGCGTTTGGACTGGCTGTGCCCTCCTCCTGGATGCCCTCACCCACTCAGCCTCCTTCTTGACATTCAAACCGCAATGTCAATGCCACCTCCACAGCGGGGAGCCTTTCACTGGCTCCTCATATATTCCATCTCAAGCATAGCTGTGTGCTCCACCCTGTCCTAGTCACCAGGGGTGCTGCTGGGGACCACACAGGTGAGGACCTCTTCCCTCAGAGCTGACATCCTGGTGAGGGAGACAGAGAATCTGCCAAAATAAATATTCCACAGAGTATGTGAGGTGGTGACTCATGCTACCAGTAAAATAAAGCAGGGAAGGGGACAGACAGAAGGCATGTGGATTGTAAACTTGAAGTGGGGGCGGGGGGACTGGCCTCACTGAGGAGGTGATGTCTGCGTTAGACTTGAAGAACAAGCTGGAGTCGGCCATGGGGATATCAGAGGGAAGAACATTCCAGGCAGAGGGAACAGCAAGTGCAAAGGCCCTGAGGCAGGACAGTGACCTCCGGGAATTGTTCCTGGCTGTATCCCTAGTACCTGGACCAACCGGCACCAACGAGTGTTCAGTAAAGATTGCATGAATGGGATCCATAGGCCAATAGAACAGAATAGAGAGCTGAAAAATAAATCCATCCCTATGTGGCTGCTTAATCTATCATTGCAGAAAACCGTTGACCAAGGAAATTCAAGCAGCACACCGAGATCAGGGAGAACACAGCTTTATTATGCAGGCGGGCCCAGTAGAATAATTCCCAAAGACTGAGCCCCAACCAACAGAGGACTTTTACTTTTATAGGGCCTATCATGGGGCTCAGGGATTGGTTAGTTTGAAAGGAAGTCAGCGGGAAAGTCCCAGCCCTCAGGGGTGGCCATTTTGGGCGGTGATGGAAGGGGGGGTGTGTGTCACCATTTTAGCTCAGGTGGTGAATTTCCTTATATGGAATTTTCCCTATCACTATGACAAAGGAAGCAAGAATTTACACTGGGGTAAAGACAGTCTCTTCAACAAATGGTGCTGGGAAAACTGGACAGATACAGGCACAAAAATGAAACTGGGCTGCCTTCTTATGCCATATACAAGAATAAACTCAGAATGAATTAAAGCCTTAAATGTAAGTCCCCAGAACATAAAATTCCTACAAGAAACTAAATATAGGCAGTAAACTCTCAGACATTATACTTAGTAATATTTTTACTGATATATCTCCTCGGGCAAGGGAAACAAAAGGAAGAATAAACAAATGGGATTACATCAAACTAAAAAGTGTTTTCACAGCAAAGAAAACCATCAACAAAACAAAAAGGCATCCTACTGAATGGGAGAAGGTATTTGCCAATGATATATCTGATAAGGGGTTAATATCCAAAATTTATTTAAAAAAAAAAACAACTTATACAACTTGAAACCCCCCCCCAAATAAAAGACCCCAAACAATCCAATTAAAAAATAGGCAGAGGACCTGAACAGATATTTCTCCAAAGAGGACATACAGATGGCCAATAGACACATGAAAAGATGTTCAACAACACTAATCAGAGAAATGCAAATGAAAACCACAATGAGGTATCACCTCGCTCCTGTCAGAATGGCTATCTATCATCAATTAACAAACAACAAGAGTTGGTGAGGATGTGAAGAAAAGAGAACCCTTGTGCACTGTTGGTGGGATTGCAAAGTGGTGCAGCCACTATGGAAAACAGTATGGGGGATGCCAGGATAGCTCAGTGGGTTGAACACTTGCCTTGTAGCCGCAGGGTCTGGGAATCGAGTCTCAACCCCAGCCCATGCAGACCCATATGCTGAACTAGGCTGTGCTTCCCATGTGGGAGGCCCCCAGTTCGGTTCCCACCCAGGGCAAGCTTCCCATGCGGAAGGCCTCCAGTTCGTTCCTGCCTCGAGTGTCCCCATATCCACTTGTGTGGAATGAGACTATGTGGAAACAAATGATGTGTGACTGTGGGGGTTGCTCTGGGCCCTCTCCCCCCCACACCTCTCGTCAAACAATAAAATAAATATAAGAGAGGAAAGGGAAAGGAAGGGAAGGGAAGGGAGGGAGAAAGAAGAAAGACAGACAGTATGGAGGTTCCTCAAAAAATTAAAAATAGAATTACTTTATGACTCAACAATTCCACTCCTGGGTATTTATCCAAAGAAATCCAAAACACTAATTTGAAAAATATACGCACCCCTATGATTATAGCAGCACTATTCACAATAGCCAAGATATGGAAACAACTAAAATGCTCATCAACAGATGAGTGAATAAAGGAATTGTGGTCCATTTACACAATGGACTATTACTTTGCCATAAAAAAGAATGAAAGTTTACCATTTGCGACAACATGGACGGACCTAATGGATGCAATGCTAAGTTAAATAAGTCAGGCTGAGAAAGACCAACACCTTATATCCTCACTTATAAGTGGAATCTAAAGAACCAAATAAATGAGCAAAATAGAAATAAACTCAGAGGTAACAGAGAACAAATTGACAGTTGCTAGAGAGGAGAAGCGGTGGGGAGTTGGGAAAGAAAGGTGAAGGGATTAGGAAGCATAGTCACAAAATAGTCACAGGGATGTGAAGTACAGGATAGGGGGTATAGTCAACAATGTTGTAAAAACTAGGTGTAGTGTCAGATGGACACTTTATAAATTATAAATGCATACCCATTGCACTGTACACCCGAAACAAACATAAAATAACATGGACTATCCACTATAATTTTAAAATGTATCTAGTCACGGGATGTAGAGCACAGCATAGGGAGTATAGGCAATGGTATTGTCAGCTATGGAGCGTGTCAGATGGGTAGTAGACTTGGGGCTATCACTGCGTGAGGTGTGTAAATGTCTAATCACTAGGTTGTTTTGTACACCTAAAATGATGGGCTCAGGACCAGCTTGCTGACATGGGGGCCTGGAGCCACTACCCTCCTCCACCGGTGGCTTTATTCTCATAAGGCGACTCTCCCTTGTCTAAGGTGACTCTCTCCCTTGTCTAAGGTGGGGACTCAGCTTCAAAAGCTACTCAAGACACACAAGTCTGTTTCCCAGGATTCCAGGCAAATGGCTGTGGGCGGCGGGCTACCTGTGGGGAACCCAACTCACCCCTGCCCTGACTGTACAGGTCACCCCTATTCGCGTGTTAGCGCCACATCTATTGACTGACCATGGGACAACCAGAACCCACAAGTACCCTGTCCCACCTTCACCAGCTTCCACGCCCCCCTCCCCTCTGGCCTTAGTTTCCTCTTCTGCAAAATGGGAGCAGCCAAGCCCAGGGAAGGTGGATCCCCTTGAGTGGAGCTCTGGCAGGGCTGATGAGTTGCGGTCCATTCGGCCAGCTCTGGGCCCCATCCAGGATCACCAGAGGTACTCAGACTTAGAGGGACGACTGTTCTCACTAACAGCGCTGTTGAGGCTGCAGGAAGCGGGCTCTCCCCTCCCGGCACCTCCACTGCGTCCCCCCATACCCCTCCCGCCCCATCCCTTCCCCTGACCACCCCCAACCGGATTTTGCCTCCTCCTCCAAGCCCCTATCTGCTCCCCGCTTTCCATTCCTTCTCCCACCCCGCCACCCCGTTCCCCTCTTCCTCCAAGTCCCCTCACCCCCACTCAATGCTCCCTCCCTCCCCCTCCCCCACCCCTCGCCCCCTCACCCCCAACCTCCCCACCCCCAAGTCGGGGCGCCCGGGCTCCGAGGTCTGCGGCGCGGATCCCGCCGGGGGCCCAGGCCGGGGGGCGGCAGCGGCCGTGTTCCTGGCGGCTCGGTTCGGGTTTTTAGCACTGGCTGCGGATCAGAACATGCCTTTCCGGCGCCCTCCCGGCCCGCCGCTCGGTCCCAGCCTCTTCCTGGGAGTGGCCGGCGAGAAGGCAGGGCAGACAGAGAGGCCGGGCCGCGGGACTGGGGGCCCTCGTGTGTCAGCGGGGGCGGGGGCGGCCCTGGCCCGCCGTGCGGGTCGTGTCGGTGTGCTGCGTCCCTACGCTGCGGCACACTGAGTTCCAGTGAGCACCTGGCTGGCTTTGCTGAGTGTGTGTGCCCGTGTGGACATCACGTATGTGCAAATGCCTGTGCCTGCATGTGTCTCTGTGAAAGTGTCTGGGTGTGTTTGTGTGATTATGTGGGAGTATTGCATGTCTGCGTAAGTGTGAGTGAGTATAAACCAGCATGCGTGCATAGTGTCTGCTGTGTGTGTCTGTGTCTAGATGAATGTGTGTCTCCAAATGTCTGTGTTTGTCTCCTGGTGTGTCAGCATCTGAGTGTACAAATGTGTAAATACTTGTGTGTAAGTACATCTTGGGTGTGTGTCAAGGTTTTTGGGACTTGGTGACTTTGTCCTTGGCCTGGTGGGTATGAATGTGTATGTGCCTGTGTGTGTAGGACCAGGTGTGTGTCTGGCTCTATGGCTTTGTGTGTGTTGTCTGTGTATGTGTATAAATGACTATGTGTGTGCACATAAGTCTGGGAAGTGTGTAGTTGTGTCTCTGGGAGTGTGAATGTGTATTGAGTGTGTGAGGGAGGTGTGTTGTGGGTCTTTGGTGTCTGATTGTTGGTTTGTAGCTGTGCAAGTGTGTGCCTTCCTGTCAGTGTGTTTAGAGTTTGTCACATAGGCCACAGCCTTCTATCGCAAGTTGTATCCAATCCATCAGGCTATGGACCTTTAATTAGGAGCTGGTGTGGGGACCCACTAGGCAGGGTCTGCCTCCCACCCATCTGGCCAGGTGTGCAGCACGCCCAGGGCAGCTGGGGCCCAGATGATGAGCCTCTTCCTCAGCAGCCTCTACCTTTGCTTCCATAGAGAGGCGGGACCGCTCTGTCCCTCCAGCAGGCCCAGCGGGTTTGAGTGTGGAACCTGGTCCCTCCGGGATCACCAGGTATTGGAGCCTCCATTTCCAGTTTCTGAAGCTGTTTCCTCCTGAATTTCCTCCTCTAGCTCCCTAAGGGCCAAAGTGACAGTCCTTAGATGGAAGGAGGTCAGAGGTTTGACTGTGAGAGTGGATGTGTCGGTCTTGGTACTGGCCAAGAGTATGGCTAGAGGATCCTGGGGGCAGACTCTCCTTCCTCTACATCCTTCCATGGCTCCCTATTGCTGTGCAGGGCAGCCAAGCCATCCTAACCCAAGTTCACCCCTGTCATAAGCACTGTCAGCTCCACCTCCACCTTCCCTGTGCTTTAGCTTCCCCTCCTCCCTCGCAGACAGGGTCAGGAGTGCTGCCTTCTGTATACCTCAGTGCCCGCAACAAGACTCGGCAGTGTCCACACGCAGGACAATGAGGTTACCTGCCTTCAGGCACCTGGTGGGGAGGGCCCAATGCCACTGTGAAGTGCTGCTCATGGTAACCACCCTCAGGGTTTGGTGGACGTCAGCCTGCCCTAAAGAGCTGACTCAGTGCAGGAGTACAGAAGGCCTGAGTTAAATCCCCACCAGGGACCAGCTGGGAAACCCATTTTCTCATTTTTACATGGGAATGAAGTCCTACCAGGGGAACCTTGTAGAGCTGTCTTGAGGATAAATGAGTGAACACATGCAGAAATAGCCCACACCTGGCACAACAAGCATGCTAGTGGTCAATCCTTTCCCTCCAAGTATGAGTAGTAATAAATATTCTGCCTCCTCCCCAGTGTAGAGAAAAGGAATTAGAGAAAGTTAAAAACTATGTGACTTGAATCTTGGAACGCTGTCTGACATCTGACACGTAAGAGACTGCTGCCCTGAAAACAGGGGTGGCTTATGGTTAGCCTCATGACAAGATAGTGTAAACAAGCCTCAAGGAACCTGAAAGAAGAGGGGTATCTAAATATGAAAGGAAGGACAAGTACTTCCTGATGCGGGGAACAGGGTCTTGGAATGAGGATTCATTCTAAGAGAGGTTTTTGCCAAAGCTTAAACGAATGCTGGAGAACTTTGTCGGAAGCTTAAAGGGAATCTTAAATTCTCTAATTTTGTTTTTACGGGAACAGAATATTCTCCTGTTCCTGTGTTTTCTTGATTATGTGTTTTGATGGTTCTTATCACATATGTAATCCTATCAATGAAAAATAAATAAAAACCAGCAGTGAGAAGAGCTCTTTGCTAGATGCAGCAAAGAGAGCTGGCATTCTGCTCTGCTTGATTTTTCAAGACATTCCTGGTGCCAGGGTCGTCTCTGCGTCGCCCAATTTACCACAACACCCCAGGAGCAAATAAATGGTCTCGGAGTAGGCTGACCATACATACTGTTTTAAACAGAACAGAAGTAAAACGGTATGAGGCCTGACAATTAAGTTTGTGAACCTGCCACAGTGTGCTTGGCTGCACTGTATTAACAACTCGGTAAAGTTTCATAACCTTGGTATATCGGTGTCTCACAGCTGTGTTCCTGTCAACATGAAGCAGTGACTTGCTGCATGGCATTCATTATTGTTACCTGTTTCTGTGTGCCATCATTAGAGTGTTGGCGCTTGAGTTTGCTAAGACCTTGTGGAGAGGCAAGATGATGTTTGGGGCTGTTATCACTGGTGATGAAACATGAGTGTACCCATACAACCCTGAAGCAAAGTATCAAAGTGCACAATGAAAGTCAGCCAATTCTACACCACCAAAAGTGTTCCATCAGTTCAAATCAAGAGTCAAAATGATGTCGCTCACCTTTTTTGGTATCAGAGTGAATGTTCATAATGAATTTGTACCAACTGGGCAAACAGTTAACCACGTTGACTATTTGGAAGTGCTGAAAAGGCTGCATGAAAAAGTTAGACAAAAACAACCTGAACTTTTTGCCAACAACTCCTGGCTCTTGCATCACAACAATGCACCAGCTCACATGGCACTATCTGTGAGGGAGTTTTTAGCCTATTAAAAACTCATATAACTCAACACCAAAAACAAACAATCCAACTAAACAATGGGCAGAGGACCTAAATAGACATCTCTCCAAAGAGGACATACAGATGGCCATAGACACATGAAAAGATGCTCAACGTCACTAATCATCAGGTAAATGCACATGAAAACCACAGTGAGATTTCACCTCACACCTGTCAGAATGGCCATCTTGATATTTGAACAAACAAGTGGTGTGAGAATGTGGAGAAAAGGTTGCCCTTGTGCACTGTTGGTGGGATTATAAATTGTGCAGCCACTATGGAAATCAGTATGGAGGTTCCTTAAAAATAATAAATAAATGAAAATAGAACTACCTTATGACCAACGCATCAACTGTACTGCTGAGTATTTACCCAACAAAATCTGGAACACTAACTTAAAAAGATGTATGCACCCCTGTTTTCACTGTAGCCAAGATGTGGAAACAACCACAATTCCCACTAATAAATGATCTGATAAAGACTATATAGTCCATATGTACATGGAACAGTACTCCGTCAGAGAAGAGCATGAAATGTTACTATTCGGGACAACCTGGATGGACCTAGAGAGCACTGTACTTATTGAAAGAAGTCACACTGAGACAGACAAACACTATATGATCTCAGGTATATGTAGAATGTTGTTTTGAGATTTATTGTCAGAGACAAGGTGAGAGAGAGAGACAAGGGAGAGGGCCTACAGCAGTCTCCATAGTTGCACATCATTAGTTGTGACATGGTTTCATTCCACGCAAGTGGGTGTGGGGCCTCACAGGGCAGGAACTAAACCAGAGGCCTCCCACATGGGAAGCAAGAGCCATCATGGCGGTTGCCAGTCGTGCCACAGTTCAGCATATAGGGTTGCACTGGCCAGGGCCAGGAATCAAACCCCAGACCTCATGATTGGGAGGCAAGCTCTCAACTGCTGAGCTATCCCGGCATCCCTATATGTGGAATCTTAAAAACAAAATAAAATTTAAAACTACCATCCTATGTACAGCATGGTGACTATTACTAATACTGTATTGCATATTTGAAAGTTGCTGAGAGAATTGATCTTAAAAATTCTCATCACAAGAAGAAAATTATATAATTACATATGCTGATGAATGTTAAGTAGCTTTATTGTGGTGATATTTTGCAATATACAAAATGGTCTACATCTGAAAGTGTTGAATCATTATGTTGTACATCTAAATCTAATATAATATTCTAAACCAATTATACCTCAATAAAAATAAGAATTAAAAAGTCAACAATCAGGAAGCTGGGATGGCTCAGCGGGTTAAGCGCTCACTTTGTAGCCCCGGAGACCTAGGATTGAATTCCAACCCCGGCCCAGGTGGACCCATATGCTTAGCTGGGGTGTGTCCCCAGTTCAGTTCTTGCTGGGGCCCATGTGGGAGGCTCCCAGCCCAGGTCCTGCCCTGCGCAACTCCGCGCCCACCTGTGGAGTGAAACTGTATGGAAAACTAATGCTGTCACCTATGGAGACTGCTCTGGGCCCTCCCCCTTCTCTCTGTCTCTGAATTTCTCTCTCTCTCTGTCAATAACAATAAAAATAAATTTTAAAAAAAAGGTCAACAATCCTGTTCATACAAAAGCTTGTATATGAATCTTCATAGTAGCATTATTCATAACAGCCAAAAGTGAAAACAACCCAAATGTCCATCAACTGATTCATGGAAAAGCAAAATGTAGTATTTCTGCATATGCAAATATATTCAATATATAATAAAAGATAAGTCATATAAAGGAATGAAGTATTGATATTATGCTCCAACAAAGATGAACCTTTAAAATATTATGCTGAGTGAAAACAGCCATTCACAAAGACCACACATGTTGTATACTCCATTTATGCAAAATGCCCAGAATCAAGACAGTATAGAGACAAAAGAGACTAGTGGTTGCTTAGAGCCAAAGGGGTGGGTAGTTGGCATGAAATGAATGGGGACCACCATTGAGGATGGAGTTTCTTTTGAGGGTAATAAAAATGTTTAAAAATTGACTATGGTGATGGTTCCACAGCCCTATGAACATATGAAAAACTATTGAATTGTGCAATTTAATTGGGCAAATGCACTCATACAAAATATCAATAAAGCTTTTTAAAAGAAAAGTGTAACTACTCTCATACTTATTTTGTTCTTCAAAGCTGATTGCACATCTTTCTTAATTTGCTAGTTGATTATGTTCACAGACTCTTGACAATAGAATGTTAGCTCCTGGAGGACCGAGAATCTTTTGAATATCAGCCACCATTGTATTCTCAGGCGTAAGACTTGTCAAGAACGTCACAGGCACCCAATGAATATCTGCAAAGGGACTGTTGAGTGTCCTAAACATCCTATTACTCTGTTACTACTGTCCCTGGCCCTCACCCTGGCCCCCTTCTCCAAGCCTTGCCTTGGTTCCCACCCCTCAAAGGAAGTAGACACTGTCTATGTACCCCTTTGTCCCAAGGCCAGCTCTGGACATGACACTTCATAAACGTTGTTGTTTTAAGTCGTGATTGTAGCTTTTCCTCTCTCTCTCCTGCCACCTCTGTCTGTCTTCATCTCTGAGAGAACAATATTCCTGTGGACCGTCCCCATCTGGACCCCAGTCTTGGGTAAGGTGGGAAGAGGGAGCTGAGATTCAGTGAGTCCTGGGAGTGGGATGGATGGGAAATTTGGACACTTAAGGCTACTTGCATAATGTACCCCAACTAAGGGCGTCCTTGGGAAGCTATGGGTTGTGACTCCTCTGTGGTGAAGGGCTGAGGTGGGGTAGGGTAAGGAACCAAGATTAGCAGAAAGTCCGTGCCTGGTGCAGAAAGGCTCCCTGTAGAATGTTCAAAAAATTTGAGGGCCTGAGATGATCTAGCTACATGTTTCTGCTGCCCCTGTGTGTTTCTGTTCAGAACTGCGTGAGTCCTGCATGTCCAGACCAGCCCATGTCCAGCTCTGAGAATGCCCTCAGCCTCCTGTGACACCTTGGGTCCACCTGCCTGAAAAGATGGCAGGTAGGAGGAAGTTGGTGTGTCAGGCAACTTCTAAGATAGTTAAGGTCTCAAAGATTCCTCTCTCCTTGAATGTGGGCTGGATGTATGACTTGTTTCCAACAAAGGGAGTACCACAAAAATGACAAAAAATCCTTCTGATATTAGGTTATAATGACTATGACTTCCATCTTGTTTGCACCCTCCTCCCTCCTCCCTCCCCTCCTCTCTCTTCCTCCCCATCTGCTTCACTCTTCTTGTCTGTCTCCCTCTGCCTCTGTCTCTTTCTCTCCATCCCCTCCAACCCTCTCGAGGGACTCATACCCAGGAAATTCTGCCTTTAGAGAACTGCGATCTCAAAGTCACATTGGAAACAGATGCCCCCCCACCCCAACCCCACCCCCATCAAGACTTGGGATGACACAGTCCCTTCAGACATCTTTTTTTTAAGATTTATTTTATTGGTTTTTTTTGTTTGTTTTTTTTTAATATATATATATATTTATTTATTTATTTATTTTTGACAGGGAGAGCGAGAGATACAGAGACAGAGAGAGAACTGAACTGGAGGAGCTCCCAGTTCAGCATATGGTTCAGCACGGGCCGGGATTCGATCCCCGGTCCCTGGTGCTGCAAAGTGAGCGCCTAACCCACTGAGCCATCCCGGCTTCCCCTTTATTGTTTTTTTGACAGAGACAAACAGAGACAGAGAGAAGGGGGAGGGCCCAGAGCATTCTCCATAGTTGCACATCATCAGCTTTCCACATACGGTAGTTTTTTTCCACACAGGTGGACGGGGGCCACACAAGGAGAGAACTGGGCTGGGGACCTCCTGCATGGGAGGCACGCCCCCTCCAACCAGGGTCCAAACTGGGGGCCGAGAACTGAACTGGGGACCTCCCGCATGGGAAGTACACCCCAGTCCAGTATGTGGGTCCACACAGGCCAGGATTGGATCCTCAGTCCCTGGGGCAGCAAAGTGAGTGTTTAACCTGCTGAGTCATCCTGGCTTCCCCCTGTCCTGACATCTTGACTGCTGCAACCTTATGAGTGACCCTGAGCCAGTCACCCAGCTAAGCCACTCCCAGTATCCTGACCTACAGAAATGATGAGATCATAACTGCTGGGTTTTTTTTAAATTAAATGTGTTGGGTTGACAGTGGTGAATAACATTATATGTTTCAGGTGTACAATTCTATAATACTTCATCTGTACATTGCATTGTGTGCTCATCACTCAAAGTCTAGTCTCCTTCTGTCACCACATATTTGACCCCCTTTACCTCTTCAACCTCCGCCCATCCATCATCCCCTCTGGTGACCACCATACTGTGCTCTGTGTCTATGAGTTTGTTTCTTTGCTTCATTTGTTGTTTTGTTGCTTTCTGTTTATATCCTACGTGAGTGAAATCGTATGGTTCCTATCCTTTTCTTTCTGACTTATTTTTCTTAGCATGATACTCTTAAGATCCATCCATATTGTCATAAATGGCAACATTTCATCATCTTTCATGTATTACATACTCTGTATCCAACCATCTGTCAAAAGGCACTTAGATTGTTTCCATGTCTTGGCTATTGTGAACATAGGGGCACATATATTTTTACGAGTAAGTGTTTTCAAATTTTTCAGGTAGATACCCAGAAGAGAGATTGCTGGGTAATATTACTTTTCTTAATTTTTTGAAGAAAAAGACTGTTTCCCACAGTGGCTGCACCCATTTACATTCCACACCAACAGTATGCTAGAGTTCCCTTCTTCCCCTAGCTTCTTGAACACTTACTGCTTTGTCTTGTTGATGTTATCCATTCTGCCAGGTGTGAGGTGGTGCCTCATTGTGGTCTCAATTTGCATCTCCCTTTAGTTAGTGAAGTTAAGCAGCTCTTCATTTTTCTATTGGCTGTTTGTGTGTCTTCATGGGAAAGGTGTCTGTTCAGGTCCTCTGCTCATTTTTTCAACAGGGCTGTTTGTTTTTTTTGTTGTTGAGTGCATGAGTTCTTTATGTATTTTGGATAGTATCCCTTATTAAAGGTATTGTTCCCAAATATCTTCTCCCATTCAGCTAGTTGTCTTTTTGCTTTGTTGATAATATCTTTTGCTATACTTGTAAGGAATCAATTTAAGAAAGCGACATGGGAGATCGAGTGGCTAATCAAATGCGAGCCTTTATTGGGGGGGGGGGGGGGGGG
>PVKE010043636.1:0-13300 GCA_004027555.1 Craseonycteris thonglongyai | reverse complement strand
TAAATTTGTGGGTTTATTTCTGGGTTTTCAGTTCTGTTCCATTGGTCCATGGGTCTGTTTTTCTGCCAGTACCAAGCTGTTTTGATTACTGAGGCTTTGTAGTACAGATAAAAGTCAGGCAGTGAGATGCCCCCAGCTTTATCCTTTTTTCTTAGGATAGCTTTGGTGATTCGTGGTCTTTTGTGGTTCCATACAAATTGGATGATTTTTTTATCTAGTTCTTGAAAGAATGACTGTGAGATTTTGATGGGAATGGCATTGAATCTGTATATTGCTTTGGGGAGTATGGCCATTTTAACTATTTTGATTCTTCCAATCCATGAACATGGAATGTCTTTCCATTTCTTTGTATCCTCTTTAATTTCTCTTAAGAGTGCTCTAGGACATTTAAAATACGAATACAAATTGTTGTCCAAATGTTTCTTCATGTTGTTCGGGTTCTTTAACTTTTTGTGTTTTTACTATGTCTTATGTTTTCTAGATTATCCCCTTTCATACTTTAAAAAAGGAATATAAAGCCTATGAAGCCAAGCTCCACCTCCTGAGTAGTTTTGACTTCTTCTTGACGGACGCAAGAATCAGGCGGCTCTTGCCCTCACACCTAGGCCGACATTTCTACAACAGAAAGAAGTAAGTTTCTGGGCAGTGACAGGGTTTGAGCAGCACAAAACTAACAGATGCGTATACATGTGCTCTAACTGCGTGTGTTGTCACAGGGTTCCAGTCTCTGTAAACCTTCGGGCCAAGAACCTATCCAAAGAGATCAACGAATCGGTAGGAGGAACTGTCCTAAACATCTCTAAAAGTGGTTCTTGCAGGTAGGTAAAAGGCATTAGAGTTTACCTGTGTATAATATTTAATACTGATTTTATAAACTTTTTTTTTTTACAAGGCACTGTTAATGAATCCAAATCCTCTGTTAAAACTAAAACCCATTCCTTGGACGTATTCAATTCACTAACACAGTGCTGTCCCATAGAACTTCCTACAGAAATGGAAATGGGCTTATTCCTGCTGTCTCTTTAAGAAGTCATTAGCCAGGAGCTGTTGGACACTTGAAATGGGGCTTCTGTAGCTCAGGAACTGAACTACTAATTTTCCTTAATTTTAATTAATTTAAATTTAAATAGGCACATGTGGTTAGTGGCTAATGGTTACCATACTGGATAGGGCACCTCTAGATTAATGATCGAAAGGAGAATAAGAATGCTTATAGAACATTAGTAGTTTTGGGCTTTCGTGTTGACTGGTATTGTGTTACCCTTTGAGGTAAAGATCCACCGCGGTCTTGATTTAAACATATTCAAGATCATACCTTAAAATACTTACATAGTCTGCTGATTGGCCCTCTGTAGTGTGGGGGTGGGCAGCTGCCATAGGGCAGAGCTATAAGGTCCAGTTCTTCCTCCCAAAGCTACCCCAGGAGCTCATGTGTACCCAGTGATCACACACAACATTAAACGGGGCCACCACAGTGTCTTGACTACTAATCAGGGAGGCCAGCCCAGGGCATTGTCTCCAGGTGGTACAGAGTGAGTCTCAACTGGGCAAGACAGATGGGTTCTGGTCTTGCCTTTGCCTGCAGGTGGGAAGCCCCTTAATTGGGTGCCACTAGGCAACTGAGAATAGTTGAATGTCAGGCCTGCACCTCAACTCTTTGGTTTTAGGCCGGCATCAAACTAGTGGCTCGTGGGAAGCTGTTAGCTAGAAGGTCAGAGGCCTGGTTCATGGGATTGGTGAGTCACCAGGAGAAAGGGGACAGCACCATACAGGCAGATAAAGGAGTAGCATTCTCCTACCCACAACTTAAAGGACCTTGTGGACAACTAATCTTTTTTTTTTTTTTAAGATTTATTTTTATTGTTTTTGACAGAGAGAGAGAGGGAGGGAGATACAGAGACAGAGAGAAGGGGGAGGGCCCAGAACAGTCTCCACAGTTGTACATCATTGGTTTTTCCACATAGTTTTATTCCACAGGTGGGCGTGGGGCTGCACAGGGCAGGAAGTGGGCCAGGGTCTCACCCTGGTGGGAACTGAACTGGGAGCACTCCCCAGTTCAGCACATGGGTCCACACAGGCCGGGGCCGGGATTCAATCCTCGGTCCCCAGGGCATCCCGGTTTCCCCAACTAATCTTTTTTAAAAATACAAAAACCTAAACCGTTCTTTTCATCTTGCCCCAACAGAGTAGTTTCTATCTTCCTTCTCCCCCTCCCTCATTCCCCTTTCCTCTGTCAACACCTCCCTGCTTTGTCTCTCCCTCCTTTCCCCTTCCCTTATTACTATTTGTCCATCTGGGAAGCCATCTGTTCTTGCAGGTGGGTGGCAGTGGGCATACAGAGTGGACAGAGCCCTGTCATTGGCTCTGTTTCATCCTGCTTCTGAGACCTGCCTTTCAGCTCCCATGGTGAGGACAGTGGGGACTGGCAGTGACAGGCGGACCCAGTGGCTCAGTGCTGGGCACTCTGGGCTTCCCCTTGGCTTATGTCTGCACTCTAATTCATTTCAGATGGAAGGATGGTTTCACTTTTGGCCAGAAGACTGATACTGTAGGAGAAGGAACTGTTTGTTTTAGAATTAGTGCTGGGTCAGGACAGTGCAACTTCTTCTATAATGACAGACAGCAACCCTCCTGCAGGTCATTCTTTTCAGAACAGCCGTTCCTGAGGATAACTGTCCTCAGAAAAAGCTTGCGGGCTGACTCACTGACCTGTGTTTTCTAAAAGATTTATTTTTATTGTTTTTTATTTATTTATTTTTATTTTTGACAGAGAGAGAGAGATACAGAGACAGAGAGAGAACTGAACTGGGGGAGCTCCCAGTTCAGCATATGGTTCCGCACGGGCCGGGGCCGGGATTCGATCCCCGGTCCCCAGCGCTGCAAAGTGAGCACCTAACCCACTGAGCCATCCCGGCTTCCCCTGACCTGTGTTTTCTAGAGTGAAGGTAGAACTATCCCTCTGACCATCCGAGCCTCACATAGGTGCCAGCTCCTCGATCACCTCTTCATGTTACGGCATATTTTAGGAGCAGGGCATTTTCTAGAACAGGAAAGAGAATCTTCCTTTAAAGCATATTTAGAACCTATAAAAACATTTTTTAGAATTATATATTTATATTTCTCACCTGCCTGTGCTTTGTTTTGAACATTTTTAAAACATTTTTAAAACATTTTTTTTCACTGAAACTTGATTGAATTTCAGCACTGTACGCATCGGTCACACTGGAATGCAGGTTCAGCACATCATCGAAAATGCTGTTGCTGTCGCTAAAAAGCTTGCACAGAAATTGCCGGAGGTATGGTCTTGCAGGTGCATCAATTTATCGATCATTTCAAAGAAACAAAGCGTGTAGGTGATGCTGCTCATTTTTGCTGTTTCAGAAGTGGGAGAGTGTGAAACTCTTGTATCTGAAAACTGAGAGATCGGTTGCCCTTCCCATCTTCTCTTCATTTGTCAGCAGTCAGGATGAGGCCAACGGAGTGCTCACGCCCAGTCAGAAGAAAAAAGTGAGTCAGGTTTTAAATACTGGGGAGACTTAGTCAAGGATGAAAATGCTGCCCCAGAAGAGCACTAAAATGCCATTCCCATCTGCCTTCCATCTTTCAGTAGTTTTTCTGCAGTTGTGCTTTTGTGTTCATTGTTCCCTTTTTAAATATGACATGAGTCAATACTGGTATAAATGAAACAGTATGATATAAATATATTTTTTTTTTTTTTAATTTATTTTTATTGTTTTTGACAGAGAGAGAGAGAGACAAAAAGAAGGGGGAGGGCCCAGAGCCGTCTCCATAGTTGTAGGTCATCAGTTTTCGACATGGTTTCGTTCCACACAGATGGGCGGGGGCCACGCAGGGCAGGAACTGGCCTGGGGTCTCCAGCATGGGAGGCATGCCCCCTCGGGCCAGGGGTCCGAACTAGGGGGCAAGAACTGAACTGGGGGCTTTGGGAAGCACACCGCAGTTCAGCACATGGGTTCACATGGACCGGGGCCAAGAATCGATTCTTGGTTCCCAGGGCTGCAAAGCGAGCACTTAACCCACTGAGCCATCCTGGCTTCCCCCTAAATATATTTACTGATAATTTAGGTGTTTTAACTTTTTATTTTCCTTAAAAAGGCTCATTAGGCTTAGAAGGAGCCTAGTCAGTTGCAAGAGGAGCTAAGAGAAAAGAAAACCAAAATCTAATTTATTAAGTATTTTGTTATTTATAGGTAAAATTTAAGACTGTATTAGGCTAATAGGTACCTCTTAGGTTTTGGTTTGTGGGTTTTGGTGCTAACAGGCATTGAAAAAAAATCCAGAATGAGAGAAAATTGAACTTTTTGCTATTTATTAGTCTTACCTCCTAGTTTATTCATTGTTTCTTCCTCCATATTAATAATTATATCCAATAGTTTTTAATTTTGATCTTTTTCTTTTTTACTGCTAGAAGTTCCATTTTTTGTTCTTTTTCAAACTGGTCTTTCTTTTTAGTTTGCTATTATGTATAAATACTCTTCCAGTTCATCTTAATTCTTAGAGCATATTAAGCATAAGTTTTTTTTGATAGTTGTCTGATAATTCAAATAATAGAAGTCTTGGTATTGTAGCCAATCATCTCCTACCTGCTGGTTTCTTATGTATTTGATTAATCTCTGACTATGTGAAGGTCATGACGTTTGGGAAATTATTTGAAGAAACGATTTGAGGTGCAGGATGAAGATCCTTCAGAGGATTTTATTTCCATTTCCCAGACACCTTGGGGCACTCTCAGTCTGGACCCCCTGAGATCACATTCTAGGCTTGAGGTACCTGAATGACAAAGCAAAGCAGGGCTCTCAATTTACACAGCCCTGCTTCCTGTTTATCTTTGTCCTGAGTGTGGAACTCACCCAGGTCCCAGTTACCATGGGGGACAGTCCCCTTAGAATCTCTACCACTGTGGACACTGGGATTTGATTTCCCTTCACCCCTCCTCCTCCATTCCACATACACATCCAGATCCTATAGTGCTGTTAAAACAAAAATTAAGGATCAGCAGATACTCTCTGGGCAAAAATGGATTGTGGGCTCCCCCGTTGGGCCCTCATCTTTAATTTCTTACAGTATAATCAGCTCATCGGTGCTTATATGAAAGATAAAAAATTTGTACGGTAATTGTTTTTGCTTGCCTTTTTACTTGTTTTCATTGGCAACAAGATCTAAAATAACATCGACTGCTATTATTAGAAGCAGGAAGTCTGGATTTCTTGCCCTTTGTCAGCAGATTCAGTTGAGGGCTTTGTAAAGATGTTGAAATTGCTAGTTGAAATGGAATTTTGACTTTATTACATGTTATTTCACAGTACTCTGTGGTAAGGACACAGGACCTCTAGCTATGTAAACTTTTTATTGTTTTAACTTTCACCCGCAGCTTGGAAGTAGAAAAAAATGGTCAGTATTTTTTGTTTCTGTTTTATTTATATTGGTTTTATTTGTTGGTTGGTTGGTTGGTTGATCACAGCTTTATTGAGACATTCACATCACATACTATACATTCTAGGATAATTCTAAACTCACCTATAAATGAGATTGATTTTCATAAAACCTGTGCATACCTAAGATACCGGATTCTGATTACTGCTGTTTGTACGTTACCACAAAAATGCATCGCAGACCTTGTACAGGTCAAGTCCCTTTCAGGGAGCTTATGAGTAATGAGAACTGCAAGTGCTAAGTCTGCTATTTATTTTGTAACAAAACTATCTCCTGCTTAAATTACTTTTGTTTTTTTCCATAGGAAGCAAAGAAACTACAGAGACAAAAAGAACGTCAGAAAAAACAAAAGGAGAAGAAAAATAATAAAAAGCTTAAGAAACAGGCTAAAAGGGCTACATCAACCCTAACTACAGAGAAAGTGACCCCTAAAACTAGTGGTACTCCATTGAAGGACCCTGGACCCCAGAAGAAAGAGAGCCCCAAGCCTGAGAAGAAAGGGACCCGCATAGTAAAAGCCCAGAATGAAGTGCAAAACGAAGCCGAAGAAGAAATTCCACTACTGGTCCCAATAGGAAAGTCTCCCACCAAAAAAAACATAGAGGTGTGTTTACTCGTATTTAATATTTATAATTGAGTGATTTTGTGGCCACTTTGTGTGAGGCAGGTGCTACTGAGTGATGAATTTAAAAAGTGTTACACAGATGGGAGGTACCATTTGTAGAAATCTATTTCAAGGGAAACCTACCAAAGATTTTGAAGTAATAGATAAAAAAACTTAGGTAAACCCTAAGAACCCAGGAGACACTACCATGACTTACTTGATCCTCCTTTTAAACGTTGGAATGATGCATGGTAAACACAGCCTTTCATGTATCTTGGAATCAAGGGAGACCTAGCTATATTAATAATTCTAAGAAACATTACCTGTGGTTTTAAAAAGCAGGCCTGGGTGGCCATTTAAGCAGTGGTTCGATTTCTAAAGGTGAGTCTTGTATCACCACATAATTACTCTTAGAAAACTTATCAAGGGAAACTTCTTGCATCTGACTTCCAACACCTTTCAGACATCCTGCCCCCACTGGTTCTTAAAAGAAATGTGACTTCATCAGTTTCAGAGAAGGTGATTTAAAGGGACTGAGTTTTTCATCCTTTGATGATAATATACATATATATATATATTTTTTCCCCCCCTCATACTCATAGTATCCATCCAGCTATGCGAAGAAGACTTCTTGAAAATAAGGGGAGAAATAGGTTCTTAAGAGCCCAGAGGGCTGGACCCCTTCCCTGTTTTGGGCACAGCCTGTACTGGGATGTTGGAGGCTGTTACTGCACTTCTTATCTATTTTGTATCTATCTCTTCTTAACAGCAACCTCTCTTTAAAGTGCACCCAAAGTACTGCTGAATTTATCAATATACTTAAAGTAATGATCACTATATTGACTTAATTGTTTTTAGAAAAAGTAAGCTGTTTTTGGTTATAATGGGAATTGGCGGGTAGGTAATATGTTGGAAATACGAGTGGAAATCATAGCTGACAGGGTGATGCATATCAAGAACCTTTAAAAGTGTTTTGCCCTTTGAACCCATCTAGAAAATATAATCAGGATAATAAACATGTAAGTCTTGTCATTGTTCACTGTAGACGCAAAAAATGAAAAATATTTTGTACCTTTGCAATAATTTTTGTAAAGTTATTCAAAATAATGTTTAGTAAGTTTGTAGTGCTTAGGAAATACTAATGAAATAATTGGGAAAAGGGCATAATACTTGTTTTTTAAATACATACCTACTCATGGGGGAAAGTTTGGTCAGTAACAGTTAATACTGTGAGGTAGGGTTATTAGGGAGTTAGTTTTGTTTTTTATGTTTTTCAGGTTTTCATAATTTCTTATTTTATATTTACTCCAAAACAAAGTTGATGGTTGTTTATGTTTTGTGTGTCTGCATAACCTACTTCTATATTGGACATTCATTGCTAGAATGTTGTCCTTGGGTCACCAGCAATAATTATCTGGGTGCTTGGAAAATTCAGGATTCCTAGCCTATAGCACTCCCCTCAGATTGACTTTCAATCAAACTTTGAGAAATGGGGTTTTCTAACAGGCACACACACTTTGGGAATCCTGTACCCTAACCCATGCGCAAGGAGTTTATAGCTGAGCTGAAGAAGAGTCAGGATGAGGTCATGAGTCTCCCTGCTGAGCTCCTGGTGGCTACTTCCAGCAGGCCCTACACTCAACCACAGGGAAGATGGTTTTTCTTTGATTGGACCAGGAAGGCAGTCGAGGTCCTCTTTATAATCACAAATAGTAGAATACAGCTGCCTTTCAAAATATCAGCAAGGCAAAAAAAAAAGCCATACCTCATTTCATCTTTGCGAAAGGTATACCTTCCAGGGATTACCCAAATAATAAAAACAGTAATTCTTGGAGTTACATTGTCAGTTGGTTTTTTTTTTTCCCCAGACTTAACTTTCTTCTTTTATTTAGACACAAAAACATGCCACAGGAAAGAAGTCTCCACAGAAGGGTCCTGGTTCCAACACACCTCACGGGAGGAAGAGAAAGGCCTCCCCAGCTGTGGAGACCCCAAAAGCAGCAGAGCCCAAAACCCCAGGGAAAGGCCCAGGGAAGAAGCCAAGAATCAAAGGAGAAGCAGAGAAGGAAAGAAACTCTGGGAAAAAAGACCCAAGACAGACACCCAAAAAGCCAGAGGCCAAGTTCTTCACTACAGCTAATAAATCAGCAAGAAAAGCTCCCCAAACTCCCAAACAATGGCCCAAAAATCCCAGAGTGCCTCGGTCAACCTAAGACCAGTGAACTCAACCAGGAGTTAGCAGCATCAGAAATGCCTGGAGGGCTGTTGGAAAATACCTGGGTCCTGCACTCCATCATAGCTTCTTCAAGAGTGAGCCCTAGACATAAATATGTGTAAAACCTCCACAAGTAATTCTGATACAGATTTGTAGCTATAAGAACCAGTTGAATCCATTTTTAAAATCGCTCTTCATGTGTATTTACTAAGATAATAGTTGTGTTTTTTATTAAAGTGTAAGTAACATTGACTTGTAAGGAGACTATTTTTTGTATCTTGTTTCTTTCATGCCTGGGATGTGTTCTTTATCCTCATCTGCTGTAACCGTTTAGTTACATAGGCTCCTGGACAGCAGTGTGTGTTTAGGTTTCCACAGCTTGTCTGCTGGCCAGTGATGGGCTCACTGCATGCACACGGGCCGTGGACAGGCTTACGGACAGGCTTTTTGGCCCCTGTGCTGAGATGGTGTCTATCTGGTGGATCTCAGCAAAGCAGTGGTCAGCGAGGTTGTAAAGCACCAAGTTAGCATGTTTGGTGGGGAACATTGACGTGGAGGCATTATAGGGGCACTGAATCGAACCTTGCCTGCTAGAGGCAAGCATATACTTACCTTCCACAAACCTCGTCTTCCTCTGGGTAATTCCTCATCCTATATAGATTTACTTAAGATGGGGCACCTCCAGGTTAGAAAGCTGGGACAGTAGACTTAAATTTGAGTGATGTTCAATGTATTCTGAGGCAGTAATGACTTCTCAGGTACACATCCTTTCAGTGGATTTGAGTCGGTACACATCTCTAGTGGGAAGGGATAGATTCATGGTACAACAGAAAGGTCAGCACGGCATGCTGCCAGAGGTCACATGATTCCAAATCAGTGACGAGTAAAAGCTTTAGGTGGCTCCCTGCAAGGTGAATTGAGATAGCTATTGTTTCTTTGCACAAATTGAACCGTAATGTTAACTTTTTTATTGTTAAATTTATTAGGGTGACATTGGTTAGTAAAAATTACATAGGTTCCAGGTGTACAACTCTACAGTACCTCACTTATGTTACAATATGTGTTCACCCAGAATCAGCTTTCTTTCCATTACCATGTATTTAGCTCCCTTTCCCTCCTCCCCTACCCTGTAATGTTAACTTTTTAAACCATGAAAACCTCTAAAATACTAATTTGTAATTCCACTGTCCTTACAGACTTAAAAACGAGTATGCAGGGAAAGCTCTCACTTTGCAACCCCGGGGACCAAGGATCGAATCCTGGCCCTAGCCCGTGTGGACTCATGCTGAACTGGGGTGTGTTTCCCATGCAAGGTTGGGGGAGGGCACAGTTCATTTCTTGTCCCCTAGTTCAGCCATGGCTCCAGGGGGCATGCTTCCTATGCAGGAGGCCCCTAGCCACCTGTGTGGAACAAAACCATGTCAAAAACTGATGACGTAGAACTATGGAGACTGCTCTGGTCCTTCCCCCTTCTGTCTGTTTCTGTCTGTCAAAAAACAATAAAATATATATATTTTAAAAATGAGTATACATTTAGTGTATTGTAGGGGTTTAGCTTAATATGTTTTCCATGGATACTAGTTTCTACAGGGAGGTGGCCTGGTAGACTTACTTCACGTACTCAAAAGGTGAAGATACAAGTCTGCTGTTTCCCATAGGATGAACTCACACATAATCAGATACCGTTAATCTGTCCTCTATACCAGGTACCTCCAACCCTTGAAGCTGGGCCACACAGCAGGAGGTGAGTAGCAAGCGAGCAGAGGAAGCCTCATCTGTATCATACACCCTACTGCCTGAACTCTGCCTATCAGATCAGCAGCTGCAATGGAGCCTCATAGAGGAGCGCAAACCCTATTGTGAACTGCGCATGCGAGGGATCTAGGATACGCGCCCCTTACGAGAATTTAATGCCTGATGATCTGAGGTGGAGCTGAGGCGGTGATGCTAGTGCTGGGGAGCGGCTGCAGATAGATGAACATTAGCAGAGAGGTTGACTGCACAGAGACCATGATAACTCAACTACTTGCAGACTTAATTAAAACCAAAGCTCAGGCCTCCCACAAATGCTGCATTATAGTGAGTTTAATTATTTCATTATATATTACAATATAATAGAAATAAAATGCACAAAAAGTGTAATACACTTGAATCAGCCTGAAAGCATCCCCTCGACCTATCCCTATCCATGGAAAAATTGTCTTTGCAAAACCAGTTCGTGGTACCAGAAAGGTTGGGAACCACTGCTCTAAAAGACTTGGGGGGATAGTTGTATGGTTTTTAAATCCCAACTAAATGAAGATTTTGCAACATCAAGTGACTCTTCATTCTGTAACTGTCATAGGCTATCTTCCTGTTCCATTGTGCATCTAATTTCCCTCTAATAAATGTTCAGTGTTCTTTATACTGAAACATTTATTTTTCTTGAGCAAGATGCCAGGTTTTTGACAATGAAAGGCCACAGCTGAGGAATTGGTACTAACTAAACTGCAAATGAAAAAGTCCAAATCATGGTGCTCGATTTCCAAGGCTTAAATACAGAGGACATTTTACCTGCTGGCTGAAAGGGCTGTGGTCTGCCTAGGGGCCAAGAGGAATACTGGAAACCTTCGAAGTATATTAGGTTTTGGTGGGTTAAGAGGTTGAGTATGTGGCTGGTGTTTTCATTGGAAGTCAGTGCTAGGTTTCCGGATCCATCCTTCATACCACAGAGACTTGGTGGACAAACCCAGATTGGGTGGAAAAAATGTGTGACATTTGTTTTGAAAAAATATTAGAAATGTAGGGAATTCATCTTTTAAGAAGTAACAAGTAGTTAGTAGCAAAATTTTAATTTTAAATGCCTTGAATGTATTTAACACAGCCTATTTAATAAAAAATCATATTGTGTTTCACAGTGTCCTTGAGAAATATTTAAATGAGGCTACAAAGAAATTGCTAAATCATGCTATCTGATCACCAGACCCAAAATCCTTAATCTACTTTTCAGTTCATGGGTGTGTTTAAGGGTTTAAAATAAGCAAAGGACATTTTTGTCATTTAAATATCTGAAGGTTCTGCACTACCTACTTTATTTTTTCTTAAATTTTACTGTTTTCCCTGCCTACGTAACTAGTATGTTAATAGTTACAACACCAAGATTCCCAATTAGGACCTTATAAATCATGAGAAGTTCTCAATCTTTGGATGGTAAGTAACAGAATTAACACATTTGATTCAAGACCACAAAAAATTTTGTTACAGTAATTTCAGTATAATGATCCTAGAGAGAAGAAATAGCAAATTTTATTTAAGAGATTACATTTAATCTCAGATTCCACATCTTACTTCAACACTGTCTTAAAAGGATTAACATCTCCTGTTTGTATAACTCATTTCCTATACTTGAAGTTGCAGAAAATAATCAGGGCATGGGTATAATTTTGCCTCATGTAAAAAGATGTCTCTCAACTTTCCAAGAGACATTCATTGATAATGTGAATCAGACACTCAGCTTTTAAAAATTGTTTTAAAGATTTATTTTTATTGTTTTTGACAGAGAGAGAGATACAGAGACAGAGACAAAAGGGGGAGGGCCCAGAACAGTCTCCATAGTTGCACATCATCGGATTTTCCATATAGTTTTATTCCACAGGTGGATGTGGGGCTGCACAGGGCAGGAACTGGGCTGGGGTCTTCACCCCGGTGAGAACTGAACCAGGGGGACTCCCCAGTTCAGCGTATGGGTCCTCATGGGCCGGGATTTGATCCTCGGTCCCTGGAGCTGCAACGTGAGCATTTAACCCACTGAGCCATCCCAGCTCCCCTCAGCTTTTTCTAAGACTTTTTTTTTTTTTTTTTTTTAGCAGTGTTAGGTTCATAGCAAAATTATGCAGGAGGTACAGGGATTTCCCATATGCCCCCTGCCCCTACACATGCACAGCCCCCCCCCATTATCAGCATCACCCACCAGAGTGGCCCATTCCTTACAATTGATGAGCCTACATTGACATTACTTGCAAAGCCTGATTTGCATTAGGGTTCACTTGGTATACATTTTACAGATTTAGACAAACGTATAATGTGATGTACTCACTATAATAGTATCACACAGACTGTTTTCACTGCCCTAAAAATGACCTGTGCTCCACTTATTCAGCCCTCCCTCCCAGAGTTCTTGGCAGCCACTGATCTTTTCATTGTCTATAATTTTGCCTTTTCCAGAATGTCATATAGTTGGAATTATACAGTATTTAGCCTCTTCAGACAGGCTTTTTTCATTTAGTCATGTGCATTTAAGGTTCATCCATGTCTTCTCACGGCTTTATCATTTCTTTTTAGTGTTGAATAATATTCCATTGTCTGGAATGTTATCTGCCAAATTTTTTGGCAGTTATAAGTAAAGCTGCTGTAAATATCTGTGTGCGGGTTTTTGTGTGGACATAAATTTTCAACTGCTTAGGATAAATACCAAGCAGTGTGATTGCCCGATCACATAATAAAAAGTATTTTTGGGGAAAGCCGGGATGGCTCAGTGGGTTAAGCGCTCGCTTTAAAGCCCCAAGGACGGAGGATCGAATCCTGGCTCCAGCCCAGGCGGACCCACATGCTGAACTGGGGAGTTCCCACAGTTCAGTTCTCTCTCTGTCTCTGTCTCTGTATCTCTCTCTCTGTCAAAAATAAATAAAAATAAATAAATAAAAAGCAATAAAATAAATCTTTTTAAAAAAAAATAGTATTTTGGTTTTATAAGAAACTGCCAAAGTTTTCCAAAGTGGCTGCACCAGGATGCCGGGGTAGCTCAACAGGTTGAATGCTTGCCTTGCAATCATGAGGTCCAGAGATCAAATCCTGACCCCAGCCTGTGCAAACCCACATGCTGAACTGTGGTGATGAAGGCTGTCACCTCCCATGAGGGAGGCCCCGCACCCACCCGTGTGGAATGAAACAACTAATGATGTACCACTATGGAGACTGCTCTGGGCACTCCCCACTTCTCTCTCTCTCTCTCTCTCTCTCTCTCTCTCTCTCTCTCTCTCTCTCTCTCT
>PVKE010043635.1:0-13298 GCA_004027555.1 Craseonycteris thonglongyai | reverse complement strand
GAAAATTGGAAAACCACATGCAAAAGAATGAATCTGGACTGTGAACTGTCACCATATACCAAAATCAATTCAAAGTGGACTAAAGACCTCCGTATAAGACCCAAAACACTAAAGTGCACAGACGAAAGCATCGGTACTAAACTTATACACCTTGGGATCAAAGAGCACTTTATGAACTTGACGCCAAAGGCAAGGGAAGTAAAAGCAAAAATAAATGAATGGGACTATATCAAACTAAAAAGCTTCTGCACAGCAAAGGACACCATCAACAAAGTAAAAGAAAAGCAACCAAATGGGAGAAAATATTTGCAAACAATGCCTCTGATAAGGAACTAATATCTAAAATATATAAAGAACTCATACAACTCAATAACAAAAACACAAATGATCCAATTAAAAAATGAGCAGAAGACCTAAAGACACTTCTCGGGAAGCCAGGATGGCTCAGTAGGTTAGGCGCTCACTTTGCAGCCCCGGGGACCGAGGATCGAGTCCTGGCCCTGGCCCGTGTGGACCCATATGCTGAGCTGGGGAGTTGCCCCAGTTCAGTTCTCACTGGGGTGACACCCCAGCCCAGTTCCTGCCCTGTGCAGCCCCGCCCACCTGTGGAATGAAACTATGTGGAAGAAACCAATGATGTGCAGCCATGGAGACTGTTCTGGGCCCTCCCCCTTCTCTCTGTCTCTGTCTCTGTATCTCTCTCTCTGTCAAAAACAATAAAAATAAATCTTTAAAAAAAAAAAAAGACAATTCTTCCATGAAGACATACAAACAGCCAACAGATACATGAAAAAATGCTCCACATCACTAGCAATAAGGGAAATGCAAATTTAAACCACAATGAGATACCACCTCACACCTGTTAGAATGGCTATAATCAACAAGACAAGGAATAACAAGTGCTGGAGAGACTGTGGAGAAAAAGGAACCCTCATACACTGCTGGTGGGAATGTAAATTGGTACAACCCCTATGGAAAGCAGTATGCAGATTCCCAAAAAAACTAGGAAGGGAATTGTCATATGACTCAGCAATCCCTCTCTTGGGTAACTACCCACAAAACCTGAAAACATTAATCTGCAAAGATACATGTACCCCAATGTTCATCACAGCACTGTTAACGGTGGCCAAGTCATGGAAACAACCAAAGTGTCCTTTGATAGATGAAGACTGGATAAAGAAGTTGTGGTACATTTACACAATGGAATGCTCACTCAGCAATAAGAAAAGATGAAATACAGCAATTTGTGACAACATGGATGGACCTTGAATACATCTTATTAAGGGAAATAAGTCAGAATGAAAGAATCAAGAACCATATGACTTCTCTCATTGGTGGAATATAAAACTGAAAGAAAGAAACAAAAACTGATGGACACAATCAATAGTTTAGTGGTTACCTGAGGGTAAGGAGGTGCGTGGGAGAGCTGGTGGGCGGGGGGCATAGAGAGGTAGCATCAAATATACAGTGATGAAAAGTGAGCTGATTCTGGGTGGTGAGCATATAATGCAATGCATAGACAATGTAATACAGAACTGTACACCTAGAAACAATGTAATTGTTATCAATGTCACCCCAATAAATTTAACAATAAAAAGTTTCTTTAAATACCAAAAAAAAAAAAAATTTTATGCACCTAAGTCCACAGTATAGAAAAAAATACTGTATATACTGCATATATTTGCAAATCATATAGCTGATAAGATATATAATACATATATCTTACAACTTAATAAGAAAAAGGCAAATAACCCATTTAAAAAATGGGCAAAGGATTTGCATAAATATTTCTCCTAAGAAGATATACAAATGGCCAACATGCACATGAAAAAATGCTCAAAATCATAACCTATTAGGGTAATGCAAATAAAAGCCACACTACAATACCACTTCGTATTCACTAGAACAGCTATAACCAACAGACAGACAATAACAAGCACTGGCAAGAATGTGGAGAAATTGCAGCATTAACATATTATTGCTGTTGGGAATATACAGTGTTGTAGCCACTTTGCAAAACAGTTTGAAAGTACCTCAAAAAGTTAAACACACAGTTCCCATATAAACCAGCAATTTCATTACTAGGTATATATCCAAGATAAATGAAAACATAAGTCCACACAAAAATTTGTACATGAGTGTTCAAAGGAGCATTATTAGTAAATAGCCAGAAAGTCCATCAATTGAATAAAGGATTAATAAAATGTGGTACAATGTAATATTATTCAGCAATAAGAAAGGAATGGAAGTACTGATGCTGTAACCTGGATGAACCTTGAAAACATTATGCTAAGTAAAAGCCAGTCACAAAAGACTACATATTATATGATTCCATTTATATAGCTTCCATTTCTATAGAAAGTTAATTGCTACAGCTGGAGAAAGTGATAGGAAGTGAGTGCTAATAGGTACAGAGTTTCTTTTAGGCAGGACAAAAATGTACTAAAGTGAAAGTGTGGTGATGGTTGCAACACCCTATGAATACACTAAAAAACGTAAAATGGGTTAATTGTACAGTGAATTATATCTCAACAAACCTGTTTTTTAACAACCCTCTTAACCAGATTACCTCTAAGGTTCCTTTCTGGACAAAAACATCTCAGAGCATCCATAAACAGATTTCAGAATCCAATCCCCAGTGACTCCCATGAACCTACAGTAGAGCAAGTATCATATACCGGTAGTATAGTAATTCCTTTCTTGAGCTTACTAGACTCCAAGTGTCTACAAAGGAAGGGCAGGCTCTTCTTGAGCCAGTTTCAATTTTTCAGAACATCTTGAGAAACCATACACTCAGCCTTTTCTGGAGTAAAGTTTTAAGTATCTTTGCCTTTCTCTGGATTCATGTTAATAGTTTTAAAATACTGATTCAAAGCTGACTGACAACTCAATGTATGAAAAGTAAAAAAATAAGAAAACAAATTATCAGTTAAAATGCACTTTTTGATAGGCAAAATGCTTAAGAAATGGAACCCATGATGAAATGCTAGTTTATAAGTTTGGGAAATACAGCTACAGGAGAAAGTGCACTAGTCTGGAAACTTGAAAAATAGGCTCTTCTCAGTATGATTCACTTCAACTCACTGTGCTTTAGTTTCCATTTTCATCTATAAAAATCAATAAATGTGATAGTATCCACCTGACTCTAAAATTCTATGATTTCTTTTTTATATTATATAATGACATTCTAAAAATGTCTGCTAAAACAGTAGTTCTTTATATTCTGGGTCCCTGAAAAGAATTTTCTTTATTGACACTACTTAGCACATCATAGGAATAAACAATACTTAGTACATAATACTAATAAGCAACACACAGGCTGTAGTATTTAGAAACTTATTTATAAGTGGTCTTAAAAAACAAAGAGAGAAAAAATAATAAATTTAAAAGAAAGTAAAGTGTGCTTGTCTACTGCTGATAGCAGAAGTCAACAGGAAACACTTTAATATAATCTCCCCAAAGTATAGAATGTCCCTGATAAACAACAAATGAGTTCTTTCTCCTTCCTATTCTTTACTCCCAACACAGTAGTTTACAAATGCATCCCTGAAAGAAATGAACTGTGGAAGGGGAAGAGAGCAAAGGTAAAAACACTGTATCATAACTGGTCTCCCCTCTTTAAAATTCCAGAAGATAAGCAGGGAGAAAGGGAATGGAAACTAATAATAACCCAGCATAAAATTCTTCTACTTAATTACAACTTAATGCATTGTATCTTTTTTTTTAATTTTTTAAAGTCATAAAAACTTTCCTACTACTAATTTCTTTATATTAAGAATAAAAAGCTATTTGCACTTTTTTGAGTGAATTCATACTAACTCAAATTGAGCATAACATTGTTGAATGATAGCACTCAATGAGGAGTGCTATCTATGGAGTTTGAGGGAAGTGGGTGGTGGGAGCCTAAAAAATGAAAAAGGAGGCAACATCGTTTAAACATAACACAGCAAGCCTTCTGTTAAGCAGAACTCATGCAACCAGCAAAAAATATCAAAGAAATCATATTTTAAATAAAAATTAAAATAAAATCAATTTCTAGCAGAAATGTAAGTTTTATGTAAGGCATAGAAACTGTTGTGAATCATGGAAAAATGAATGTTTCAAAGGAAGAAGAGAATATGCCGATGGGAAAAAGTATCCTGGCAGAGCTACTGCATTTGAAGCTGTAATAACTTTTGCATAATATTACCCCTTCTTCACTTCTCAACATGTTATGCATCTGCATATCATGCAAAACCTGACTTTGTGTGAGAGGTGTAGGGCCTCAAAGCAAGCTGATATTTGTTCATTTTCCAAGAAAGCTGCATACGAGTTTGCCAGTATAGCATCATCTACTGATGTAGATCCAAAACCATCCACATCCACTTCTGATCCTGTCCTAGCTACATCATCAGATCCTGATGACCCTGATGCGATGTCTAACCACTAAACTCTCTACCCATACTGTAACAGCTTTCAGTGTGTATTTTTTTCTAAGTTACTTGAAGTTAAAAAAAATGTTAGTGAAGTTCATTAAGATGAAAAGTTTATTAACCACCATTTAACAAAATTGCACACTGCATTCAAAAAGCTGTTTTCATAGTAAAACATTACATTGTTTGTCCTTTGTCTTAATTTGCTTTTGATTACTGTATTTCAATATTAAATCAAGGCAATACAGAGTTTATGGTATGGTATGGTATGGTATGGTATGGTATGGTATGGCATAGTATGGGGTATAGTATTAGTTAGGTCTATTTTTTTATAAGATTTATTTTATTGTTTGAGAGAAGGTGCGAAAAAGAGAGAAAGTGAGAGAAAGAGAGAGAGAGAGAGAGAGAGAGAGAGAGAAGGAGGAAGGCCCAGAGCAGTTTCCATAGTTGTACATCATTAGTTGTAACATTAGTTATGGAATGGCTTCATGCCATCCCAGAGCCTACCAGTTGTGCTACAGTTCAATATATGGACTGGCACAGGCCAGGGTGGGAATCAAATCCCAGACCTCATGATTATGAGGCAAGCACTCAGCCGCTAAGCTATCTGGCATCTCCTAGTTAGGTCTATTTTTAATAGTAACTCTCAAGCAATCAGAAACTACATTTATCCAGCATCTACCAATCCTCATAGATGCCAGTTAACTGAGAGTCTACTGTGCATATAAAAAACTCAATTCAGAGATTTCTAATGCATTTTTAAAAGGTCATTCCACTTGCTAAAACAGACCAGAAAAACCATAGCATCTCCTTCCTTGCGCAACTACATTTATCATGAACACCAAGAGCAGGCAATTTTCAATATTCAATTCAGTATTATCACTGAAATAAAATAAAGCAAATCAGAAACCTTAACTAATGTTTTAGGAAGGAATATAGTATTCTGCTTACAACTAGATAGGACTGAGGAATTGATTTAATTAATTTAAATACAAAGAACACACTGACTCCTTTAGAATAAAAAAAATCCATCAGTCCTTGGAGCACTGATAATCTGTATTTATACATTATATACAAATATAGATATACTCTACATCAAGTAGCACAGCATATCTTAACATGCCCACATGAATCAATGTATAACACAAGCTTAACAGACACCACTAAAGCCCCCTGCAAATGAAGCTTCTAACATATCTCACTTAAAAATAAATAAATAAGGTAGTTAAATGTAACTAGTTACATTCATTTAAAAATTCTGCCAACCTAAATAAAGGATATAAAGATACAAAAACTAATAAGACATAGCCAGATTTTAAGGTATTAATGTGAGGGGTATGCTAGAAACATATGTATATCAAAATTCTTGAGATCACAGAGAACAACAAACTTGCAAAGCTAGTGGTAACCAGAATTTGCCAAGTGAAAAAGTGGGAAAAATAATATCAATGGGCAAAGAGGACAGCACAAGAAAGGCATGAATGTAGGCAGCACATTAGATAAGCAGAATTCCTATGTGGCCAGAGAAGGGAGAATAAGGCAGAAGGATGTATTGGCATATAATGGTAGTAATAAAGCCAGGAAAGGAAGCTTGCAGCTGGGTTGCAGAGGGCCATATATGCTATGACAAGGTGTTTGGTCTTTATCCAAAAGGCCACAAAGAACCTGATATAAAATAAACAATGTTTTTCCAAAGCTAACTATAACAATGTGGAAGACAGACTAAAGGAAAGATTGGAGAGGGAGGGTGGAAAATATGAGAACACTACTGCAATAATTAGGACATTACTGCAATAATACAAGTAAAATGTGATGGGGTCAGCAATAATCAGCAGGAGCAACACCACCATAAGCTCCTCTACCAAGATATAGAAAATAGAGGAAAGAGAAAAGAATGCAAACCAGAAGTCTTTATAAACATAATTAACAGAACTTAATGACCACTAAACATCCATATAATACTACAGAGGATATTATTCTCTTACATACTAATTTTGCCTTCCTAAACTGTTTCTGAAAATTTATTACTTTCTTCATCTAGAGATTTCTACTAAAATACCTTAAAAGATTCACCTAATAGATGTTAAAAAAAACTTGAATTTTTAACCTTATGAAGAGTTTCAGGTATCCTATACAGGAATTATTTAAGTCTAAAAATGTCCCAGTTGCCACAGAAAAACAAAAATAAATAAATATAGAATTAAAATAGAGTCCTTCTCAGCCAAAAAACAAAACAAAAAATGATCTTGGTATATCCAAGACGGGATGAGACTAAATTTATATGCCTTAATTATAAACCCTGAAAATACAGGTATACAGTAGCAATACTCATAAATAGTACCTAAATTAAATATGAGGAAGTAAAAAGAAACCCTTTAAAATCTTTGGGCTACGAATAATTCAGCTATTCAAACATATATAATTTTATTATAACAACATATAGTTAATATTTTTCATGAAACCAACATAAAGTTGTGCATCACAGGAAAAATAGGCAACTGATGAGGTTTACAGACCCAATATCAATTTGATAAATGTGTTACTAAAGGGAAATAAGAACCACAGTCACTCTGTTTCAAGGTGCAAATCACTGTCCATCCTTTACCAAAATGTTTGTTCAACTGTCAGTTTATAATATAAGACTGTTAAATATATAAAATAGTGGCATTTCTTTTAATAAAATGAGCCACACTTTCCTCTGTAAAGATACTGATTTTCACAAAGCTGACACAATGTCTTATCTACTAAATTCAAAGTTATCTTGATTATAAATATGTTTTAATGATAAAACTTGATAAATACATTTCCCACTAAAATTAATGTGCAAAGACAAAGTTACATTTGTCATGTTCTAACAAGTAATATATAATCATCTGAGGTTGACTGGCTCAACCAGATATTAATTATTAACCAGAGGTGTTAGTTTAAAAACCTGTGTGAAATTGTTAAGGTCAATAAATGTTACAAATTAGTAGAAAGATTATTTAAATAAGAATTTCAACTTCAATGATTATAATCTGACAGATAAACATTTAAGATCCTTGTTTTTCATAATAGTATGTTTATGTTATAGGTTTCCCCACCAAAGGAGAAAAAGTTTGTATTGTTAATTCCAGTTATAATTTCTAGCTGAGTCAAAGCTTTTACAGCCTTAAAACAGGAAATCCAAAAGGAAATTCCATCATCAATTCCTGGGGCTTGGTAACTTAAAGCTTCTTTGAAACAGAGATATAGACATTCTTACCTCATATCTTCAAGCAAATCACATTCTGATTGATGTTTGGCTTGAAGTTTTGTCATCTGTTCAACTTGAATGTTTTTCAGTTCTTGTGTAACTTTCACCTGAAATATACCATATTTTTATGAAGGCCTTATTGCAGCTTAAAAAAAAAAACTTAAGGAAAATACTTAATAATTGCCAGAATACACACCTCTTGCTCACCTCTCCTCTGGAGACCAGAAATCCATTATTAGCTACCTAATTTTGTTTACTTTAGATATTTAATGAAAAATACTAGCCAAATAGTGTGAAACAAAGGTGAAATGTATAAGTACACAAATATAAAAATTACAGATTAAAGAAGTGCAAAATAAACTACAGTCATCCCATTTCATGCACAAGCTCAGTACATATCTAGGTCTTCTTAAGAGTTTTAAGAGTCTGCTTCTATTTCTTCCATAAAGGATTCAAAGGCATTAAACCAGGGCAGGTGAGCAGAGGGGAGATGGGAGAAGGGAGTATAAGAATGCCTAATATCTAATGACTGAAATTTACTCAATCATGAAATTAAATGCATGAACTGACTACATAAATTATTCCATAATGGCTGCAAGAAAGCACAGTCTCAGGATGATGCCCTCCACTCGCTGACAACGCATCAAATCACAATCTCTTTCTCACAAGGGAGAAAGCAAAAGTGACCTTTCAGCATTTGCAGTGCTTTTAAGCCATCCCAACAAGCCGGTCCCCGAGGCAGCTCCACTTTAAACAGCCAGAACAGCAAATACAAGCTGGCCAGTGCCTCGCCCCACCAGGCCAAGACCCCAGGGTTCCAGGTTCCAGTGAGCCTGGAACCCCCACAGCCGGAGCGGGGCTACTTGGAGGGGTGGGGGTACCCATATGATAGAAAAAAGGCTCACTTAACTGGAGAAACCCGGATTAAGAAAGAAAGAAGAGGAAGCAGACACGAGTGAGTTAGGCATTCAGCAAATGTTTGCCCACGAGGGGAGGACAGAACAGCCTCCTCCATCCTGCGCCCAGAGTAGACACTCAGTAACCATCTGCATGATTAAAAAGACAAGGACACAGCCTCAACCCCTGGGAAAGCTGGGGAAGAAAGCAGTGAAACAGTTCTGGAACGGCGCAGCGGGGAAGCTGCTGACAAGTCCAGAGCACCCGTCACTCCCACCCCAAAACTAGATCGCGGTGCACACGCCACGCAATGCCCAGTTCTCACTCTTCTGGGGACAGCACCATTGCCTCCTCGCCCCCTGCCCAAAGGGATGGGGCAGGAACCCGGTGGAGGAGAGAGAAAGGCAGAACTGATCAATGCTTAATTTCTTGTTTTCCCCTGGGATGGGGGGCAATGACTATTCCAACTTCTTTTCGGCCCGCCCAGTGGGAAAAGCAGGCCAAACCGTAAGGCTAGGCTAAAAACAAATTTCCTGCAAATTTGCAAATGGGCGAGGGTTAACGACAAGCGGCTAAAGGGCTCCAATCTGGTGCAGACTGAACAATCACACAAGCACAAGGCTCTGCAAAGCTGCAGGGGCTCCCCCTCCTTCCTTCGATGCAGCCCCGAGACAGCACTTTGCAGCGAATAGCACTGCCATGCGCGCGCACACACACAAATGCACACCCAAAACTCTTGTGAAATGTCGGGGATCTCTCGAGGGGTGGAGGAGGCGAACTTCAGCCGCCGCTCTGTCGGAAAGGTACCTCACATACGCGCCCCCCCCCCAAACAGAACCCACGAAATCTCTGTGACAAGCCAGAGGCGAGGGCGGCCACGACCGGTTGAGGAAAGGGGGAGGGGTCGCAGCGGTCACCCTAGCCGCGTTCCTTGGACGCATCCCCACAAAGTCCCCGTGCTGCACCCTCACCTTCCTCGGCGGCGGCTGCATGATGCTGAAGGGACATCAATCCTCCCCCGACGGCGGCGTTAGCTAAGGCGACAGAGAGGAGGACCGAGAGGAGGGACGTTCCAGCGGCGTGTGTGTGTGTGTAAGGAGAACCTTAGCAGAGGAGACGGCCCAGCGGCGTGTGTGTGTGTGTGTGTGTGTGTGTGTGTGTGTAAGGGGAGCCTAAGGACGAGGACTAGCCCGGGAGGGAACAAGGCCGGCGGGCGGTGGGAGGGCCGCGTCGGAGAGCCAGTGTGAAGAGGAGGAGGAGGAGCGCCGGGGAAGCCTGGGGCTCCGGCGGCCTTGGGGTGGGGGTGTGAGGGAAGGAGGCGGAGACCGCGAGGGGGCGGGGGCCAGGGAGCTGGGCGCCGTCTCCCAGCCCGCCGATCGGCTCTCAAGGAGCAGCCGCGTTCTCTGGCTCCCCTCCTGTCGTCGGGCTGCCGGGCTCCTCACAGACTCGGGGCCCCCCCGCCCCAACTCAGTCAGCCCGGCCCGCGCTGGGCCTGACGCCCCCGCCCAGCCCGCGGAGGTGAGGGCGGTGCCGAGGTCTCAGCTTCGGCTTCTCCACTCAGGCCGCGGGAATTTCCGGCCCGGCGCGAGGTGCAGCGCCCCTCTCCGGTGGCGGAGGGTACAGCTCAGGCCAGATCCGGGTTCAGCGGGCCGAACCAGGCTGCAGGGAGGGAGCGTGGCCGCTGCGTGGGGCTCCGTATCGTAGCGGAGACGGGGGGAACTAACGGATCGGGTGGTGAATAGGAGGAGCAAGAACGCTAGCAGAGCACGAACCCCCCCCCCTTTCCGAGAGTGGCACGTTCCAAACGCCTCCTGTCCTTCCTCCCCCACACTTGCAGCCTGGCGGGGTCTTCCCGCGCGCTTTCCCGCCAGCCCGCCACCGTGCGCGTCCCCGACTTGCTCGCACGTGGGCGGTAGAGGGCTCTGCGCCTACGCATGCGCACAAGCTGCCCCTGCCTCCCGTTGTCTTTTGCGTCTTCTGCGTTTGTGCGCGGCGCTGGGACTTGAACTTTCAGGGTGAAGTTTTTACGATGAGAAGGGGGCAGTATGCCTGTGGCAGTAGGAGAGTACCGTGTTTTGCTTCATCTCGGTCCTCCATCACCCTCCCGAATGGATGTGCCGGGCAGATAGGCACAAAGGGAGCGACCATGGACAAGGCGTCGCAGCCGGGCCACAGGTGCCTGACTGTTGCGGGGGAGGGAGCGGAAGGTGTCTAGTTGCTTTGCAAAGAAAAAACTCTGCTCTCTGCTCTAGGGCATTCAAGTCAAAGAGTGTGGACTCTGCTGGGAGGGAACAGTGAGGTCGTTAAAGGCAGGGCTCCCATTTCATAGATGGGGTAACTAGGGCCCATAGAGGACTGGGGAACTTTCTGAATCTCTGAACCACGAAGGAGTCTTTGGGTTATAAAGAAACAGGTGCATGAGAAAACATAGAGGCAGCAGCAGGGGCAAGTGAAGCCAGTCCACCGTGCCTGCCCCACCTAATTGGCTGAGTGAGATTGTGCTGCTTTATCTGCCAATGACAATGCTCATCCAAGCAGCCCCCACCCCAGTACCATCCCTTCTTTCTCCAGACCATCCGGGGCTAGCGGGTATCAGCCTCCCTTGGAGTCCTTACAAGAATAAAAATACCTAATGTGGAGCCACATAGTTTTAGCAGAAATTGGCATCTCAGACACCTGTTTTCAAAATTGTAGTCAAGGAAAACAGGAAAGTGAGTAAAAGCTGGAGAGAGACCCAAGTAACTTTCTCAAGGCCACATGGCCAGATATTGGAAAGATGGTACTTGAACCCAGGTTGTTTACATTGAGTTAGCCTAGCTTCTTGTACAAAAAATGATAGAATCAGAGCTATGCTCGAATCAGACTTAACCTAGATCTATGTGTGAACTAGGAGACCAAGCTTGTTGTTTCTGGTTTCCTTGACATTCAAGTCAGTCCTTCACCAGAGTCCTCAGTTACGCTCAGGAGAGACCTGGGGCAAGGGGACAGGTAGATGGAGGCCCAGCTTCCAGACAGCAGGGGGTCAATCACTAGAGCCCAGGCAAGACGTAGCCAGGACTCCCAGCCTTTATTTCCTCACTTATAAAATGGGGCTATAATACCATCCTTACAGGCTTATATTAAATAGATTTCCTGCTACCAGAGAACCTAGCACTTAGTGCTCAATAAATGTTCACTGACTCACCATTCATTCGATAATGTTTGTTAAGGTCCTGCTTTGTGCCTTGTACCAGACACTGAGGATAGAGGGGTGAGCGAAATAATATCAGCCTAGGCCTTCACGAAGGCTGAGCTCCAAACCAACCATTCCATGGAAGACACTGGGCTCAATGGAGGATGGATAACTGCTTGCTGCCCAGATGTAGTGTCCTACACATAGAAGGTGCCTCACAAAGATTTGCTGAAACTTAGTCCTGGGTTTATCTAGTCTGACCCAGAGACTATTCTCCCTTCACCTCCTTCCTCTGGTCATGAGCACTGGGGGTATAAAGATGCTGGATGTTGGGAGACTTGGGACCCAGGATCTACCACTCATCTGCTGGGCTTTTCTTGGGCCTTTGTTCCAAGTACAGAATAAGGTAAGCTAATGAGCCTGGACTTTAGTAGACTCTTCACAGATTAAGTCAAATCCTGGGGCTTTACTTTATGAATTTAGGCGTTCATCTTCCACTTTATTTGCCATTATTCTGACACCAGGAATGGCATTGACTTTCTAGAATAATTTCTTGGAGGTGTTATAAACAACTAAGGGGTAATACCAGGTGGGCTTACCTAGTAACAGCTTTTTCAAAAATTACTCTTTTTTTAATGTTTAGTATTTACCAAGTGCCTTTCCAAACCCTAAACATTCATGATACTTTTCCAAGCTATTCTTCATTGTAATCCCATGAGGTAGTAGTTGCTTCATTTTACAAATGGGGAGCTGGAGGCTCAGTGAAAATAAGTGACTTACCCTAAAGTAATGGATTTGGGAACAGAACCCAGTTCTCTTATCTGCCTCTATGAGGAATGTTCAAAGGAATTAGGAGAGTTCACCCAAAGAAAAAAGCAGACTCAGAAGGATACAATCTGTATGTTCCAAACTCACAGGGATGGGGAAAGGGGTTTCCGTAATTTGCACAAGGCTGAATTAAAGTATACAGTGTTCCCTCGCCACTTCGCACTTCATGTTTTGCGGCTTCAGTGCTTCGCGGGTTTTCCCAAAATATTCATCAAAAAATAAAAATGAAAAAATACAACCATGTCGGCAGCCACATTGCGGAAAGGAGCGTTGTTTCATGTTGATGTGCGAGAGAGAAGGATCCCTGCATGTCAAACAAAGAGATGAGTTGACTCAGAGTCCATCCCACGGGCTCTCATAAAGGCGCGTGATTGGTTTCCGGTGCGACATCGACCCATGAGAGTACAAGTGGATTTATCCCTGTGAGTTGATTGTCTGCGCATCATCGCAGCCTCACCTGGCATCTTCTCTTGTTGTATCTCTCCAGTCTTGTCCATGATGTTGACTGTCTCGCACACTGTATTTTAGTGTTGTGTTGGCGATAACTTGTTTTGTTTAACGATAACTTTTTTTTATTAATTAAGCCCTTATAATGCCGCCTAAGCGCTGTGCCCCTGCGAAAGCTTCCTCAGGGGCGCCCAAGAGGAAGAAGATGATGACCATCAGCGAAAAAGTGAAACTTTTAGATATGATCAAAGAGGGCAGAAGTTATGCATCTGTGGCACGCCGTTACGGGGTGAATGAATCTACAGTG
>PVKE010043634.1:0-13297 GCA_004027555.1 Craseonycteris thonglongyai | reverse complement strand
TTTCCTTCTTCTGGCTGGAGCCATGATGGGTTCTTTTCTACCAGCCATTTGTTGTACACCCACTAATCTTTTAGGCCGGGGTTATACAGTACTGTAGCTTCAGCTACACACAGAATGTTCTATTACGGTACCTTTTAACTCACTGTATGTGCCCTAATACTGTAGCATTGGCTACATACAGAATGTCCTATAAAGGCACCCTACCTTTTAGCCATTGGATGTGCTCTAATACAGTCAATTTAGCTACTATGCATGTGTCCTGATACAGCAGCTTTGGCTACACAGAACGTTCCTGTGCTGCAACTGTATGTACCACGGTGAGCCAATCACAACAAGCAAAGGTTCAAAGGTTCTAATAGACCACCTCTCTGACTCTGGCCAATCTGAGCAGGCTTTTTACTAGAACACAGTGTAGCTTCGGGTACAGAACATGTATAATTTGCATGCATACAAAGCCTGCTTGGATTGGCTGAGTCAGAGAGGCGGTCCGAGCAGCCTTGCAGTGTGATTGGTGCGGGATCGAGTTGGAAAATTCGTTTAGCGGCATATCAAGATGTTTTTCGGGATATACTCGGCATATAAGACGACCCCCGATTTTCGGTTGACTTTTTTTCGTTTCAAAATTCATCTTATACGCCGGAAAATATGGTAGCAAAGCGGAGGCAGTGAAGGAGGGGAAGGGGCCTCAGCACTCTCAGTAGTCATGATGCCCTGGCCTTGGAATATCACACAGAGATAGGATGGTGGGATGACCAGGCTATAGAAGATAAGCCAGGACATATTGTCCATGGCCCTTCCAGTAAAATTGGATTAGAATCCAAGATAAGATGTCACCTTGTTCAGTCTGAACTATGTGACAGACCAGGGGCAACACTTAACAAGTTAGAAATTAACACAGGCACAGAACAATAGCTTCAAGGCATATAACTAGAAGGTATATAGAAAAAGCCCCGAAGTGCAGAACTGGGCATTTCATTTTCAGGTGCCCTCTCTTGTCAGAGAGCTTTCCTTCTTTCAGCGGGCATTTCATTTTTGGATGTCCCCTCTCATTTCGAGAGCTTTCACTCCTTTCCTTTCTAAAGATTTATTTTTATTGTTTTTGACAGAGAGACAGACAGACAGACAGAAACAGAGAGAAGGTGGAGGGCCCAGAGCAGTCTCCATAGTTGACAGCATTAGTTTTCCATATAGTTTCACTCCACAGGTGGGCGTGGGGCCTCGCAGGGCAGGAATTGGGCCAGGAGCCTCCTGCTTAAGCCCCATCGAGAACTGAACTGGGGGTACACCCCAGTTCAGCATATGGGTCCTCCGGTGCCGGGGCCGGGATTCGATCCTTGGGCTCCGTGGCTGCAAAGCAGGTGCTTAAGCCACTGAACCATCCCAGCTTCCCTCCTTTCCTGTCTTAATAAACTGCTGCTTCACCTTTTCTGTGGAGTCCGCGTTCTCATTCTTTGAGTTTGTGAGACCATGAATGTCAGACACCACTGTTCACAATTGTTCCTGCATCATTATTAACTACCCTGTCTTAATAGAGAAACCTACTGGGGACTGGATTTGAAAGCTTTATAGTTGACTTGAAGATAGAAAATCCTACAAAACATTTTATTCTTTCTTTGGCATACATTTCTGTTTTTGAGACAGAATAGTTAGCAAAACTTAGGTACTCAGGAAGGCCTCGGTAACCAAAATGCCCATATCTAAGGTATGTGAACTTAGTGAAACAGGATAATTAGCGAAACTTAGGTATGTAGCCATGATACCCATAGCTAATGCAAATGTAACCTTGGGCCTTTGCCATCTCTAAGGACTGTAAATGCATCTTGGGCCTCTGAAGGAAGCCACCAGATACTAAAAAATAAAACAAAGAATGCCAAGGTTGATACTGCCTGGGCCCCTTCCACAAGACAAAAACTGGCTTGTAGTCATAGCACGGGCATTCCACTTTTGGATGTCCCCTTGTTATAGTGAGTACCTGACATTCTGCACGTAGCCCTTCTACCTGTCATTCTGCACCTAGTATTGTACTTTCCATTATTGTGCCACTAGCCCCACTCTGTGATTTGTCCAGCTCCTCCTCGCCGACTTTGTAATTTTTCATTGCCGCAGGTGCCCGTGGCTATTGGGATTGTGCAGGTGCCCCTGGCTATTGGGATTGTGCAGGTGCCCCTGGCTATTGTAAACCCTTCAACTGTTTCCAGATCCAAATTTGAAATCTGCTTTTTGGCTTCTGTACAAATGCTTTGCTAAACCCAACTAGATGAACAAGATGTAATTTTTGCCTTTATAAACCCCTCACTATCTGCACTCAGGGCCACGGGTCTTTGAGAGACACTAGTCCTCCATGGTCGCTGGCTTTGAATAAAGACTCCTAATTCGGCCCTCATACTTGGCACTTTGTGGGTTATTCTTTTCGCAGGTTACAACATTTGGAGGCCCCAGCGAGATGCCCACAGTGCAATCTCCCGGGCAGCTGCCCCCATCCAGGGACTCTAGGGGAGGCACCACCTGATGATGTTCCAGGTCCCTGGACTCCCTCGAAAAGGGTTTGGCAACTGACCAGGAGACACTCAACCCCACACCTACATGAAAAAGTCTACCTTTACCTGTTTCACCTCCTAAGGTAAGTCTGTCTGTTCCTGGAGACCAGTCCATTGGGGCCTCAGGGTGAGGACCAGACGCAGTCAGACTCCTGAGGGCAGATTCTCATACCGAAATGTCGCCTGAGAATCCTGGTAAAATATTTCTGTGGTCTCTGTTCTGTCTAAAGCCATATAAATTAATTTACAGATGTGATTTGTCTGTCTTGTCCCTTTTGTCTTTTTGTTTGTTAATTGTTTGGAGATATCTCATAGTATTTTTCCCTCTTATTCTGACCTGGATCTTTGACCTCCTCTTCCAGGGGACTCTCACTCCCCCTGCAATATACTCTCTCTTCTGTTAACAACAACAGCGGGCCTCGGTCAGCCACATAATTGCGATTAGTGCGGCTGCCGCCCTCAAGACTCAAGAGGACAGGCTGAACAGAATGGATTTGGTCAATCCCCCAAGCTGCATGCTCTGGGAATGTTGGCCTTTTCCTGATTGTTTTCCCTTGCGGGTTACAACATTTGGAGGCCCCAGCGAGATGTCCACAGTGCAACCAGGAGCCTCTCCTGGGCAGCTGCCCGCATCCAGGGACTCTAGGGGAAGCGCCACCTGATGGCGTTCCAGGTCCCTGGACTCGGAAAGGGTTTGGCAATTGACCAGCAGACACTCAACCCCAAATCTACATGGAGTCTACCTGTTTCACCTCCAGAGGTAAGTAAAGAGATTTCTTTACTTCTGTCTGGGGACTGGTCCATTGGGGCCTTGGGGCGAGGACCAGACGTGGTCAGACTCCCCGGGGCAGATTCTCACGCCGAGATGTCACCTGAGAATCCTAGTAGAATATTTCTGTGGTCTCTGTTCTGTCTGTCTAAAGCCGTATAAATTAATTTACAGAAGTGATTTGTCAGTCTTGCCATTTTTGTCTTTTTGTTCATCAATTGCTTCAAGTTATCTTTTGTTTTTTTCCCTTCTGACCTGAATCTCTGACCTTCTTTTTCAGGGGACTCTTATGCATGTCTCTCCTCTTAAAATACATTCTTCCTCTTCTGTTATCAACAACAACAGGGGGCCTCCCTCACCCTCAGGACTCCGAGGACAGGCTTAACAGGATGGATTTGGTCAATCCCCCAAGCTGTATGCTCCGGGAATATTGGCCTTTTCCTGATCATTTTTCCTTTCTGGAAATTCTTCAGACTGGTGCATGCACATAGCAAAAGACCTTGAGACAACTGAGGGAGTCTGGGTGTGGCCACTGCACAGTGGGTCCAGAAGGTCTCTCGTTCTGCCTGCCTGAGCTGACAGCCAGTCAGGGGACCAGCCTGAGATTTCTGCTCTTTCCTTACTTCTCTTCCCTCTCAGTTAGTGACCCCACTGGGCCCTAATCAGTTGCAACTAACTCCCAAGGTTCTTTGTATTTTATCTCTCATCTCTGTCTATATTGTTAGTTTTATTTTCATAATGGGGGATCCCAGGAAACAGCAAGTTGCAGTTTTGGTAGTCATGACACCCATGTTTGGGAACATAGCACAGAAACCTGGTGGTCAGGAAACTGAGCCACAGGAGGAGATAATGCCAGGACCCACTGTCCATAGCCCCTCAAGTAAGACTGGATAAAGAAACGTCACCTGGCTCAGCCTCAACCTATTCTATGTGACTAATCGAGTGACACCTCCCAAGTTAGTAATTAACTACAGGGAAATCCTGTCCTCACAATTGTTGACACTTCTGTTTATACATATGATTTGATGTCTATATGTGCTTTATATAAAATGATGTCTCTGCCTCTGGATGGTATTGCCAGATTGTAATGTTTAATTGACTTTAAGAAGTTAATGACCTAAATAAATAAAAACCCAGGCTCTTTTCAGGATCATGTGATCTAGGAAGATGTTTACTAAGGCTAATTTGAGTTTTAAAGTACTTTAAAAGACAAAAAATTGTTTATAAACATCTTCTGAGGTGTTATATATGAGATTATTACCAACAAAACTTAAGCTTTTAGAGGAGAATATGTTTATAAATTTACCAATGTAAATGCTAAATTTTGCTTTTCAGTTGTCAGTAAAAACTAAGGTGCAGAGGGTTATGGATGCTGATTGATATGGAGATTTTGCATGTAATTAAATATGTATGTTTTGAGAAGGGATAAGGCATGGAAATGCATTTTGAAGGAATTAAAAGAAAGTTTGTCAGGATGGTTGTTTCTGAATCAGTAAAGGGAGACAAGCTCGGAGAGACTGGAAAGTTGTGGAAGGTTTGTGAAGAAAATTTTTGTGTATGGTTGGGATGGACAGGATTGAAATGCTAGGTTAGGCAAGGGTTTTTGGACTGCTGGTCTGCTACTGGAATTGAAAGATTTTATGCCTGAGGAAAAAGAAACCAAGAGTCTCTACCTTATCAAAATGTTTTTCTATGTTTTATATTATCTCAATTAGGCTTGATGTTTTTCCTCACCTGGCAGGGTATTACGATTATTCTAATCCATTGTTAGTTATATTTTTAATGAGAAGTTTCAAATCTTAAGGAAGGTCAGTGTGCCCTGGACACTTTTCACCAGCTTCTTTTGGCAGGGTTAAGAGCAGTCGCTAGGAGGCCCACTAACTTATTAAAAGTTAGCAAAATTATTCAGGGCCCTCAGGAAACACCTACTGCTTTTCTGGAATGGCTTCAGGAGGGTTATCCCATTGATCCAAAAGTCCTAGGAAACCAGAGGGCCATTAATCTGGCTTTTGTCTCACAATCAGCACCTGACATAAAATGGAAACTTCAGAGATTAGACAGATGCCAGGGGATGAATTTCTCCCAATTACTTGAAATTGCCCAGAAAATATACAGTAATAGGAATAATAATGGGGGCCCACAGGAAAAATGGATGGCTAAGTCTGTTATAGCTGCCCTATAGAAAACAGGGATCCCAGGGGACCCCCTCAAAGAAATTCCAGACTAAATAGTCATCCCCTCTTAGGTAGGAAGGAACCATCCCCCTTAAGTGTGCTTACTGTAAGAAAGAGAGACACTAGAAAAATGAATGCCCTGAGAGGAAGAAGAACGCACAGGGATTTTGCCCACCCACAAGGGTACTAAATATAGGGAAAGAAAACTGAGGGGGCCCGGGCTCCTATGATTTGAGCCCCCAGGAGCCCAGGGTCACTTTACAGAGAGGGGGACACCAGTTAGTTTTCTGGTAGACACAGGAGCTACACACCCAGTTCTGATCCAGCCGATTGGACCACTCACCACCAAAAAGACTTCCATCCAGGGAGCCACAGGAAAAATAACCGCCTGCCCTTGGACCTCCTAACAGACTGTAAATCTAGGACAAAATACCGTTATTCACTCCTTTCTGGAAATACCAAACTGCCCCTACCTTTTATTGGGAAGAGATCTCCTCCGGACGCTTCAGGCCACAATCTCCTTTGAGGGCGACCAAGCCCATCTCTGTCCCACAGCCTGTCCAAATTCTACTCACCTGTCCCTTGTCGGAGAAATATCTTTTCCAGGACGCACCACCTACAGAGAATTCAGATGCCCCTTCCATCATCCAGGATGACTACTTGCACCAAATGCAGACCAAATTTCATGGAGTCTGGGCAGAAAACAACCCACCAGGACTGGCTCAACACCATGCTCCAATCGTTGTCCAGCTCTTGGCCACACCCATCTGGGTAAGACAATACCCCATGAGCCAAGATGCCAGGAAGGGAATTGCCCCCGACATCTGGAGGCTAAAGGATGCAGGCATCCTCAGCAAATGTAAGTCCCTCTGGAACACCCCTTTGCTCCCAGATTTAAAGCCTGGGACTAAGGACAATAGGCCTGTTCAAGATCTAAAGGAAATAAACCTATGGGTTGAAACTATACACCCGACAGTTCCCAATCCTTACACCCTCCTTAGCCTCCTCTCTCCGGCACATCATTACTATACACTGCTGGGTTTGAAAGACGCTTTCTTCAGCATCCCTCTGGCCCCCATAAGCCAACCTCTATTCGCATTCGAATGGACTGACCCAGACACTGAAGTCACGGGCAACTTACTTGGACTCGACTGCCTCAGGGATTCAAGAATTCACCCACTCTGTTGGATGAGGCATTGAGCCAGGACCTTGACCCTTTTGGGGCCCTATAGCCCTACTGTTCTCTGCTACAATATGTAGATGACCTCCTCATGGCAACAGAGACAGAATCAGGCTGCAAAGAGGCTACAAAAGCCCTTGTAAATACCCTCCAAACTCTGGGATATAGGGTATCAGCCAAAAAGACACAATTATGTTCCACTGAGGTGACCTACCTGGGCTACATTATAAGACAAGGGAAAAGGGCTCTGTCCCCCAGCCGCATAAAAGCAGTCTTACAGATCCCCACACCGGCCACCAAGCAGCAAGTCCGAGAAGTCCTGGGAGCTGTAGGATCTTGCAGGCTATGAATCTTGGGATTTGCTGAAATTGCGAAGCCATTATATGCATGTACAGGGGGAAACCAGCCCTTAAACTGGACCCCAGTTGAGCAACATTCTTTTGAGAGACTCAAAGAGGCTCTCATCTCCGCCCCAGCACTGGCTCTGCCAGACATTACCAAGCCTTTTTGTCTCTTTGTGTATGAGGTAGGGGGCATCGCAAAGGGAGTCCTAACCCAGACTCTTGGGCCCTGGAACAGGCCCATCGCTTACTTGTCTAAAGGACTGGACCCCGTGGTGGCCGGCTGGCCAGCCTGTCTCTGGGCCATAGTCACCATGGCACTGCTCATCAAAGAGACCAATAAATGGACATTGGGCCAAGAACTAGCTCTCACCGCCCCTCATGCAGTCAAGGCCTCCTCCGGAGCTCCCCAGGGAAATGGGTCTCAAATGCCAGCATCACTCAGTATCAAGCCCTGCTCCTGGATCAACCTCATGTTAGAGTCCACCAGACCACGGCTCTTAACCCTGCTAGTATCCTTCCAGACGACAACCTGGAGGAACCCCTGCATGACTGCCTGGAGATTCTCTATGTCATCCAGACTGCCCGGCCGGACCTCACAGATGTCCCCCTGAAAACGCCGGATGATGTATTGTACACTGATGGCAGCAGTTTTGTCATGTATGGGGGTTAGGTATGCAGGAGCCGCAGTGGTCACTCTGGAACACACCATTTGGTCACAGGCCCTTCCCCACAGGACAGCTGCCCAGAAGACAGAACTCATAGCCCTGATACAAGCTCTAAAGTGGGCAGAAGGGAAAGCTGTCACCATCTACACTGACAGCCGGTACGCATTTGCAACTGCGCATGTCCATGGGGCCATGTATAAGGAAAGGGAACTTCTCACCTCAGCCAGAAAGGACATAAAAAACAAAAAGAGATCCTAGCTCTCTAAGAGGCCATTTGGCTACCATGGGCTTTGGCCTTGGTACACTGTAAAGACCACCAAAAAGGGGACTCTCCAGAGGCCCAAAGAAACCAGGCTGTCGATGAGGCCACTCACCAGGAGGCCCTAAAACCAGTGGGGCCCTCACCAGTCCTGATATCCCTACCAGCCCCCACTCTGCCACCTTCGCCCTCCTACACCACGGAAGAAAGGAACCTTGCTCTACAATTACAGGCCAAAGAAGCTACTGGGTGGCAGAATCTGCCCGATGGACATGTTCTGGTCCCTGAGGTTTTGGGTCGAACCTTGATCACTGAGATATACCAGGCTACCCATTTAGGAAAGTCTGAACTAGCTGAACTATGGCCTAAGTATTACATCCCCCATCTAAATAAATTGATTTCTGACGTCACCTCCAGGTGTGCTACCTGCGCCCAGGTGAATGCTGGGCCACACCATCAGGTCCCCCTGGGGATCCGAGCTCAAGGGAACTCCCCAGGGGAACACTGGGAATTAGACTTCACTGAGGTTAAGCCCCCAGCAGGAGGATATAAATATATCCTAGTATTCATAGATACTTATTCAGGTTGGGTCGAAGCTTTCCCTACCCACTCTGAAACGCCATCACGGTAATTAGAAAACTACTCCAAGAAATAATATTCCGTTTTGGTCTCCCTAGAGTCCTAGGTTCTGATAATGGCCCAACTTTCACAGCCCAAATTTCTCAGAACCTTACCAAGATGTTGAACATTAATTGGAAATTACACTGTGTCTGCAGGCCACAAAGCTCTGGTCAGGTAGAACGAATGAACCGGACTCAAGGAAACACCGAATTCATTCTAGAAACCAGTGAAAACCAGACCACCCTACTCCCACTGGCTCTCTTAAGGGCTCGATGTATTCCAGACAGACGGGGATTCTCCCCCTATAAAATCATGTTTGGGAGACCACCCTCTATACTCCCTAAGCTTAGAGAGGAACTGCAGGCCGAAACCCATAACCACTCCCTACTCAAGTCTTTGCAGGTGCTCCAGGAAACCCAGCAGGGACTCCATAAAGCCCTCTGGGGCATCACGCCCACTTCGGAACCTGTACACTCCTTCTAGCCCGGTGACTCGGTCCTTGTCAAAAAGTTCGCCACTTCGGGACTCACCCCTCACTGGAAGGGACCCTACACCGTTATCCTCACCACCCCCAGTCGTCAAGGTGGACGGACTATCTGTCTGGCTACACCACTCCCAGATCAAGCCTGCGCCAGCAGAATGGAAGGCCACCACTTCTCCCGAAGACCCTCTAAAGCTAAGACTCTCACGCTCCTCACATTCGTACTCCTATTTCTTCTTTAAATCCATGGAAAAGGGCACCTGTTCTCATTGCCCCCCCACCCCCTCGTGGGCCTCGAGTTGGCAGGTTCCATAGCAATGGGCGCTACAGCCCTCATCAAAGGAAATTTGGATTTCAGAGAATTAACTGAACAAGTCAACTTAGACTTAAGTAATATAGAAAACTCTATCTCCCAACTCACTGATCAGCTTGAATCCCTAGCAGAAATGGTGCTACAAAACAGACCAGGCATGGATCTCCTCTTATTACAACAAAGGGGATTATGTGCGGCCGTAGGAGAGGAATGTTGTTTTTACACTAATAGATCTGGGGTCATATGGGAAAGCCTTGCTCTGGTTCATAAAAATATAGAAAAGAAAAAACAGGCTTTAGAAAATTCTAAAGGCTGGTTCCAATGACTATTCTCTTGGTCCCCTTGGTTAACTACCTTACTATCTACCATGATAGGGCCCTTGATAATTCTCCTCCTATTATTACTATTTGTCCCTTGTATCCTCAACTGTCTCCTCCCATTTATAAGGACCCACATAGATTCTGTTAGACTCATGGTCTTACGTACTCAATATCCCTCTTTATAAGACATTCTAGAGACCCTGACACTGTCCCCATAGAATCAATGATTTGAATCTCCCATAAAACCAGTGGGGAATATTATAGTGAGTACCTGACATTCTGCATGTAGCCCTTCTACCTGGCATTCTGCACCTAGTATTGTACTTTCCATTATTGTGCCACTAGCCCCGCTCTGTGATTTGTCCAGCTCCCCCTCGCCGACTTTGTAATTTTTCATTGCCGCAGGTGCCCCTGGCTATTGGGATTGTGCAGGTGCCCCTGGCTATTGTAAACCCTTCAACTGTTCCCAGATCCGAATTTGAAATCTGCTTTTTGGCTTCTGTACAAATGCTTTGCTAAACCCAACTAGATGAACAAGATGTAATTTTTGCCTTTATAAACCCCTCACTATCTGCACTCAGGGCCATGGGTCTTTAAGAGACACTAGTCCTCTGTGGTTGCCAGCTTTGAATAAAGACTCCTAATTCGGCCCTCATACTTGGCACTCTTTGTGGGTTATTCTTCTCGCAGGTTACAACACCCTCTCATTGGAGCTTTCCTTCTTTCCATGGGCATTCCACTTTCGGGGGTCCCCTCTTTTGTTAGACAGAGTTTACCTTCTTTCACAGGCATTCCACTTTCAGGTGTCCCCTCTCCATTAGAGAGCTTTTCTTCTTTCCAATAAACTTCTGCTTAACCTTTCCTGTGGAGTTCGTGTCCTCGTTCTTCAAGTGCATGAGACAAAGAACCTTGACTGGTCTGACACACAATTTTCCTGCTTCATATGGTGAGCCAGCCAGCAGCTTCCAACAGCTTTGAGGAAAGGTGAGCACATCTTCCTCGCTCTGCTGCTTGCCTGTCTACCAGGCCTTCAATTTTCAAATCCTTTCCACAACCCTGGGCCTCTGTCAGCCATTTAAGAGTGATTAGCGCAGCTGCCGACCTGAAGACTTGGAGGAGGGGCTTAACAGGAGCAATGGGGCCACTCTCATAACTGCTCCGGGAATGTTGGCCTCATACTGACTGTTTATCTTCCTGGGAGTTCTGACATCGGCACGAGCTCACGGTGGGGGCATTTGAGACAATTGAGGGACGCTGGCTGTGGTCACTCCATGGTGGATCCCAAAGATCGCTTGTTCCCTTGCCTGGCTGACTGCCCATCAGGGTGCCGACGGAAAGCTCTCTCTTTCTTACTTCCTCCTAGTAGCCCCCTCATTGGAGCCATTGGTCTGGGGAACCTATCCCTGTGTGACCTCCTCTGAACTCAACAATATCAGCCAAAGGTAAGAAAATGGAACTAGTTTGGACTAAGACTGATTTGGCTAGAAGGAACCTATTATTGCCCACCCAGGGAAACCATGATCAGGCCATATCAAGAATGTATCCTGACCTAGCCCATAAATGTGAGAAAGGAGGAACTTTAAAAGATTACAGAAGAACGGGCCTCCTGGAGACTCTTGCAAACACAAGGACAGGAAATTAAAAATCCTTCAGTCTCAGGAAGGCCAGCAATTATAGAAATCAAGGCCAAGAACAAACAGTTCTCAGACACCCAGGTGCAAGGTCTGCCCCTGTCCCCCTCCCCACCTTGAGTCACGAGAAACATGTGAGATCCTAGACAAAAAAACAACAACAAAAAATCACGCTCAAATGTACATAAGCGGTAAGAAATCTAACTGCAGGGAGCGCGTGTTAGGTGCTGCTAGCCCCACGTGCTCCGCTGGCTGATAAAATCTCCTTCCTCTAAAGAGTTGTCTGAGCATCTGATATCCTCCATCAGTGTCGCTTCCTGCAACAAATGGACATGCAGGTGCTGTATGCTAAAGGGGATCTGCTATTTCTGTGCAGGTTACACAGTAGGGGACACTAAGGGCCGAAGCCCCGTGGCCACCATGGTGCCCTTGGGAGCTACCCTCCAGCCACATGAAACCAACACAGGAGGAGGGCTTGCCCTTTGGTCTCATTCCCTCCCCACCTCTCTGGGTGCCCTGTCAGGAAATGACTTATACCAAGGATTCCTTGCACTTGGGGCTGTGCCCTGGGGATGCATTGCCCTGGTAGTAGGCCCATGGGACACCATGGCATCTGCCACCACCGTGCAGCATGTGGGGGGGGGGCATGGTGGGGCAGTGTTGGGACCCAGGGTCACATCACCTGCAAGAGAGAGAGAGAAGGGGACTATTGCCACAATAATTGTTCAGTGCCTCATGTCTATGTGAAATTTCTGAATTTCTGGCCCATGGCCCCACTTCACAGGATATCCAGGGGAGTTGACACACCTGTACTCCTTGGGTGGAGCTTGAGCACTGCCCTCCCTGCAAATTTTATGCATTATGTTAATTGTTAGGTTTCTCGTACAAGAAACCAACTGGTACAGAAATGGGCTTTAAGTTATATTGATGCTTGGAGCTGGGAAATACACCCATCTACTACTAGGAATCTAACAACTAGACATTAGATTTACCACCCTGGCTCAGGACACAAGGGTATCACCAATTTCAGGGTATTATTCCCAAGACTCGACTAGTGTGAAGGTCATGGGTTGAAGGCAGGACATCAAGAGAACACTCTGGCCATGGGGGACTTCCTGACCCACAAGCCCATGAGGAAATACAAACCTGGGGTGTGCAGCAGGGTTTGGGAACTTAGATGACGTGTCCAGATGAGCATAACTAATCCTGGTGATCCAAGTCTCCCTGGTGACCACTGACTGGCTGTGCAGGGCATTGGCACCCATAGGTCCAGGGGATGCCCTGGAATCATGGTGACGGGGATGAGATTGCAAGGGGACACCTTTTCTTCTCTCCCTCCCTTTCAGATGGGCAATATGCCCTCAAGTGCCTGCACCCCACTAGGCTGCATACTTAAGCATTGGGAACAATTCAACCCTCAAACCTTGAAAAGGTGGTACCTGATTTTCTTTTGTTCAGAAGCCTGGTCCCAGTACAAACTGAATGACAGAAAAACCTGGCCACCAGAGGAAAGTAATAAGCTACAACACACTATTATAATTAGTTATATTCTGCCGGCAGGAGGGCCCTGGGAAAGGGACTGATAAGGTGTCCCAGCAGCTGCCAAGACCTTTTGTCTTAGGGACTTCCCTGCTCTCTTCTTCCTGGTGTTACTGACTATAAGCATTTAAACTGATAGTTGAAAAAAAATAGTAGTTATATCTAAAAACCGTGGGTTAATTATTTAGGACATTGTCAAACTAGGGAAGTGTAAGGAAGCAATTTAAGGAAGTGACACGGGAGATCGAGTGGCTAATCAAATGCAAGCCTTTATGGGGGCGGGGGAGGCTCCCGGGCTACATTGTTCGGCCGAGGAAAAAGGTGGGGGCCGAAGAATGCGCATGTGGGGAAGGGAGTGAGTGGGTTATATAAGGCTCTGGGGTCGGGGAGAGGCGGATCAGGTTGCCAACGGAAGTCCTGCTTTCGAAAGTTCCCTATTTGCCTGGGCCCCCGAGGCCCACGGA
>PVKE010043633.1:0-13298 GCA_004027555.1 Craseonycteris thonglongyai | reverse complement strand
TGTACCCGCATGTTCATCGCAGCACTGTTCACAGTGGCCAGAACATGGAAACAACCAAAATGCCCTTCGATAGATGACTGGATAAAGAAGTTGTGGTACATTTACACAATGGAATACTACTCAGCGATAAGAAATGATGAAATACAGTCATTTCTGGCAACATGGATGGACCTAGAGACTATCTTATTAAGTGAAATAAGTCAGACTGAAAGAATCCGGAAAAATATGACCTCACTTATAGGTGGAATATAAAACTGAAAACTACAAAGACACAGAGACCTATGGACACACCCAATAACTTGGTGATTGAGTGAGGGAAGGGGAGGAGGGGGGAGGGAGAAAGGGAGGGGAGGCGGGACAGGGCACCAGCATTATGGACACACTCAATGGTTTGGTGTTTACCTGGAGAGGAGGGAGGAGGGGGAGGGAGATTTGTGGGTGGAGGGGGGAGTGGGCACCAGGTATATCGGGTTGGAGGGGGACCTGATTCTGGGAGCTGGGCACATAATGCGATGCATGGGTGATGTGATGTGGAGTTGTCCATTGGGAAACTGTCTGATTGTTACCAACCAATGTCACCCCATTAAATTTAACAATAAAATATAATAATATTTAAAAAAAAAGAGAGAGATATTGAAGCACTTATCTCTGGAAGAGAATCTCAGGAAGAAATGACAATATTATCAATTATATCTCCCTATATAATGTTTTCCCTTATTTCTCATTCATTAATTACATGGACACCCTTCCATTACGCATTGCTGGTAACACTTGAAGAACATGTAATGTCTCTCTTTCTCAAACCATTTATGATTTTTCCCATTCAGTTTTTCTCTCTGTTTATCACAGCAGCACCTTTCCATAGCACATTTCATCAATAACAAATCAGCACAAAGATACAAGAACATGTATAGTACGTAAGAATATATGCATACATATATAATACCTACACAAAGACATGCACACATCTCATTCTAAAGTGGAGAACAGACCACACATGGTGACACACTGTCTGTACTGCTTAAAACCAGAGGCCGCTATGTGATATGACATACTGTAGAGGTTGTTCATTATGACATTTAAACATTTCATTTTACATCTAATCGTAACAAATTTATGACTAATGCATCTTCTTTCAGTGCAGCTTAATTCACTGCATGGAACTAAACCACTTAATATTGCAATATTTGACAACGTAATAGTGAATAGCTCAGAAGCAAAATCAATAAAAATAGATCCAGATGAGGGCAAAGGCAGTCAAGTAGATTCAGACAAAGGTGGCTGACTCAGCAACTTTCTAATTAATCAAATGAATCACTCAAAACTATATGGAAATAATGGCTAAGAAGAACGTCTGAAAGTCTGACTAGGAGAATTGTTTTTCCATGATGTGTGTTGGTCTTTGTTCACAGAAAGTACAGTCATGCCAGAACTACGTTTCCTGCTTAAAATGGTATATTGTATCATAGTGGTTTTTTGTGGTTTTATGGAAGGAATATAGAGCATGAAGGTAGAATCTGAGTCCTTGTCCTGACTTCAAACCTTACTGGTTCTCTTTTCCAGTAAGAAAAACATTTTAGAACTTGGAAAGTTCCTTCACCTCTCTGAGGTTCTCTTGTCTTAGGTTCAGGTAATTGTGAGGTCATATAAAATAATGATTATGTGCTATGCTAGGCTGCTAGGTGTTTGCAAAAATAAAGAAGTCCTATTTCATCATTAATTTTTTAAAGATTTATTTTTATTGTTTTTGACAGAGAGAGAGAGAGACATAGAGACAGAGACAGAGAGAAGGGGGAGGGCCCAGAACAGTCTCCATAGTTGCACATCATTGGTTTTTGCACATAGTTTCATTCCACAGGTGGGTGGGGCTGCACAGGGCAGGAACTGGGCTGGGGTCTTCACCCCAGTGAGAACTGAACTGGGGGCACTCCCCAGTTCAGCATATGGGTTCGCACGGGTGGGGCAGGGATTCAATCCTTGGTCCCCAGGGCTGCAAAGTGAGTGCTTTACCCACTGAGCAATCCCAGCTTCCCCTCATCATTAATTTTTTAAGATTTATTTTTATTGTTTTTTCACAAATAGCGAGACAGAGAAAGACAGAGAAGAGGGAGGGCCCAGAGCAGTCTCCATAGTTGACAGCATTACCGGTAGTTTTTCACATACTTTCACTCCACAGGTGGGCGCCTGGCTGCGCAGGGCAGGAACTGGGCTGGGGAGCCTCCTGCATAGGCCCCGACAAGAACTGAGCTGGGGGCACACTCCAGTTCAGCATATGGGTCTGCATGGGCCAGGCCAGGATTTGATCCTTAGGCTCCAGGGCTGCTCAGTGAGTGCTCAACCCGCTAAGCCATCCCAGCTTCCCCTTCATCATTATTAATAATATCCTATAGTTACTTTTTCCTATACTTTTCTAATCCAAATGCATTATCAAGCAAGATTTTGTTTTGCATTTACTTTCAATACTATAATATTAAACTGTGAACAAAGTATGATTCTGGGAACACTACCAGGCCCCTTAATGTTTTGATAGATACTGTAAGTTGCAGGCACTGAAGTGAGCGACCTTCATGAAAAGTATTCTTAGAGTCTATCTCTTTCCCGCTCATCAGCATAGTTGCTAGGCTTCCTCTTATATATTCTGGCATTCAGATTGTTGCTATTCTCCCACTGAAAAATCATTAAGTGTGCCGCAGAGTTCTAAACACTGAAACGGGGTAGGTGATAGTAATATGGAACTGATCTGGGGTTCAAGGTGGGGAGACGAGATTGCACACAGTGGGATAGAGACTTAAGTGTAATCCCCATGTTAACAAAAAATGAGAAACAGGGTTCATACAACTTCGCATGTGCTCATGTTGGTATACTTGTGATGTCTACTAAGTATTAGATATGGCTCCTTCCTATTTCCCTAGATCCACAAAGGTGAATATACAATTGAAATGGGTACAATGTGTTTGATGTTTATGTAAAGATGTACAGCATATATACAAGTACGTCATTTGCTAGGTGAAGACACCCCTGCTACACTTGTGGCCAGAACCAACAAGTACAGAAAAGAATTGTATTCCTTTTAAAAGTTCCTTGAAGCTCCTGTCACATTCCACCATGTCTTCAAGCTCTGATGGGAATATTTGACATCTCTCACCACCACCACCACCCCCACTAGATTGAAAGCTTCTTTAAAGATGACGTTAATCATTTTTTATCTGAAAATGACAGAAATTACTCTCGTACATGTTAGAACCTCAACAAATGTTCACTAAGCTAAAAATGAACACAGAGAAGGCCCAAACTGAGGTTAAAAGTCTCACGCTTTTTCTACATTGACACTTAGTGATCATATGACAGTCTTTCTATATTTATGGTATATCTTTAAAATTCCCTTATTCACTAGTTTAAAAGATAGTCTAAATACAAATAAAAGAATGGGGTGGAGAGAGAAATAGAGGGCTTCGAAACATGATTCTAACTAAAAAGGAAAAAAATAACAGTAAATTATTAAAAGTCCCATTAGAGTTTATGATGGTAAATACTACTCCTAACCTTTCCCTCAGCCTCCCATTTGTAAAGTTATTGATCTGAGCAGTTTGTTTTAAAGCATGTTCCTAAAGGGTAAATGAGACTTAACAAGCGATTTTCTACCTTTATGATGACGAACCACAAACCTCCTTGAGAAGAGAGAGTTCTGATGCATATTTCAACACAATTATTACTTAACTTATCACTGAGCAAGACTCTATCTTGTCCAAATTTGGTTCAGTGTTAATTTTGCTTGTGTTAAATTATTTCTTACTTTCTCCATCGTTCTAATTTCTTAGTCGCTAGTAGACGAAAGACTTCTGTGTAGCCAAGTGTATTTCACATTAAGAAGCTAGAGGTGAGAAGGACCATGTTGTATGAGTAATGCTGCTCTTCACTTGCCTTTTCTTGTCACAAACTTTTGATCAATAGACTTAATTGTTATTTCTAGTGACCTAGAGCAGAACAGAAAGTTGGAAGCTCTTTTGGCTGAGAGCGCCCAACTGTAATTCATGTACTGTAAACACAGTCTGTCGAGCTGTCCCATGCTTCAGCAGTTTACAGGGAGTACAGATTATTGGAATAGAGTCAGGCTCCATTTTTGCTTATGCTTCTGTCATGGTTTGTTGCTATTGATTTTTTTGAAGGCACAGATACTGCATCTGTCTACCCAAGGGATGGTTTAGGTACATAGTTGAGCTTTATGAAGAAATAGTCTTATTTTTACAGTTCTTTCCTGAAGTGTGTTTTAAGTAAAATTAATATTAGTCAAGATAATTTTACTTGGTATATGATAAACAATGATTTTTTATATTGTTGTTATGCTCTCGTTTTGAAGTATATTCAAATACAAGGTCCAGCAGAAATAGTGCCCCTTTGATATGAGGTGGTAACGCTCCAACAGAGTATTACTTCTGCTGGACCCTGCATATACAACCAGCACATCGGAAACATGATTTATGATGTATCATTGCTGAAAACAAGGCAAATAATAATATTTAGAAATGGCAAATCTTTGCCTGTGATACCTGAGTAGTAAGTTTTCGAAAATACAACTTTATACCAAAACTTGACTCTTTAAGGGCAGAAAGCAGATAAATCACTTTAAGTAGTTTATCAGTTTAGTCTGTCATTTCATTTTCTGATGTAACAAAGCAAAGTATCACAGAACATTCAGCCCTCCATCAAGTACATATAAATAATAAGTTTCAGGGTGTTAATCAGCTCAAATGACTTGTAGATTTAGTTTCAGCAAAGGTCAAACCATTTCTGCTAAAACATAATGGCATGCAGTAAAAAACAGATATAGTTAACCCACATACAGCTATAAATTTTGTTCCCAGGCATCAGCAACATAAAGAAGTAAAGTATGCTCAGTCCAGTTTACCAAAAATATGAATACATTTCCAGGATGCATTTTTCTAAATCTGAGTCAAATGAGTACATATGCTGCTGAACAAGTAGCTCTAATTTAATTTCTAATATTGGTTCATAAGGAATTGAAGGCAAGGCCTCATAGCCCTATTTTTGTTTTCTTCTGATGGGCTTCTACTACCCTTGATAAAGCTGACCTCTAATCCATGGAACCGTAAAGATCATCACAGAAAGCAGGTATAGCTCATCAGGTTAAGCACTCACTTTGCAGCCCTGGAGACCGAGGATCGAATCCCGGCACTGGCCCGTGCAGATTCAAATGCTGAACTGGGGTGTGCTTCCCATGCTGGAGACTCCCAGTTCAGTTCTCACCCCATCCCCAGTTCGGCCCCTGGCTCAAGGGGGCATGCCTCCCATGCGGGAAGCCCCCAGCCCAGCTCCTGTCCTGCGCAGTCCCTGCCCACCTGTGTGGAACAAAACCACACCAAAAACTGATGTACATATATGGAGACTGCTCTGGGCCCTCCCCTTCTCTCTGTCTCTCTCTGTCAAAAAACAATAAAATAAATCTTGTTAAAAAATCATAATCTGTCTAAACTCATCCTTTTTCATCTTCCTCCTTGTTCACTATAACTTGAAGACTTGGGCTTTCTGTAGTTCTAGACTAAAAAAGCTCTTTTCCCAGGACCTTTTCACATGTTATTCCCTCTGCCAGGAATACTCTTCCCTAACTCTTTGGGTATGATTTCCTTACTATCTTAAAATATCAGCTTAAATTGATCTTCTCAAACAGTCTTCCATACTATGCTATTTAAGAGAATCCCTTCATCCTCTATCACTTTCTTTCTGCTTTTTTTTTTTTCATTTCTTTCATTAAAAATAGTAACTGACCATTAGTTTCTTTAATAACTTTGTACATATATGCATTTTGCTCTCTCTTTTCTTCGAATGGAAGATCCATTAGGACAAGAATCACTACTGTCTTGTTCATCACTTTTTCTCTTAATAGCACACTCAGTATCTGTACAAAATAGGCCCTTTTAAATAATTTTGAATAGTTTAATGAGAGTATATCTTACTGGTGGTTTCCTTTAATTAGTTCGAATGCTGTAATTGTCCTATCAAAATTCTTTGAATAAATTCAGTTTTTATCATAATATTAAAAACACAAAATAGGGCAAATTAAGTTTTGACTCTTTAAAAAAGTATTCATGTAACAGTTAAGATGGCAGAGTAGGTGAATGCTGTGCTGTCTCCTCTCATGATCACATTAAAATTCCAACTAAACTACAGAAACCATCACGAATAATCACTTGAAGTCTAGCTAAACAAAACTTCTATAACCAAGACTATACAGAAGAAGCCACATTGAGGCTGGTATGTGGAGTAGAGATGTAGAATGAGCTGGTCCCAGATCAGTATGTGGTGGTTAAAAATCAGGAGGGCTATCTCAGCTGTGAAACAAGGGGTCCCAGCCCCATATCAGGCTCTCCAGCCCAGGGCTCCAGTCACAGAGAGTTCCTAATAATTTCTGGCTGTGAAAACCAGTAGGGATTGTGGCTGACTGAGACAGAGGATAGTTGGAGTCCTAGGTATTCCTCTTAAAGGGCCCATGCACAGACTTACTCACTGATGGACTCACAATGAGCTCGAAACCTGGGGCAACAGCTCAGAAAGTGCCAGGGACATAAGAGGAAGAATTGAATTGTCTGGCTTCAGGTCAAAAGCTGGAAAAACAGTTTTATCTCAGTCAGAAGTGCTGACAAGCATCACTGATTCCTTTTTTGAGCCCTCCCTACACCAATGTGTGGATAGATGCAAGCAACCATCATATATAAGTCTCCATTAACTTGGCTAACACCCTTCACCCTGCCCTGGTTAATCCCTGACACCCCGCCCCACTTAGGACTTGCAGGCCCACACAAGCCACTTCCAGTGGCTTTTCCATTCAAATGGCTTGTCTTGGCTTATGCCGCAGACTTTCCTAAATTCTCCCAAAGATTCACAAGCCCCAAGCAAGCAGTAATTGGCCTGAAAATGTCCTTTACTTCTTGCTGAGAAACCTCAAGGCTGACACCAATGATGGCTGGCCTCAGTTCACAGCTTAATCCTTCCCAGACACCTTCAAGCCCAGCACAAAGGAAAACCATCTGCAAATCACTTGGTAGCTCATACCAATTTCCCCCAGGCAGGGCACAGGAAGTGTCTAAATTTGGCCTGTAAGACAGACCCTCCCAAGAGGCCCCAGAACTAACACAGTTGGTGGCCAGTTTCAGACAACATGAGAGCACCACTTAATCATCTCCATAAAAGATACATGCCCAAAAGGCAGACTAGGCACCAGAGACCTGCTATAATTAACCCTACTCTGTAGGGTCAGCCTCTGCACAACAGGTCCTCCACTGTAGTCAGTCCTTACAACTAATAATCTTGAGGGTCAATTCCTCCTACTGATGTGCAAGCAACAACCAAGTCTCACTACAACAGGAATACAACACAGCCCATGCATTGAATATGTCTGTAGCACCCAACTTGTCCCCACAAGACACCTACTCCATAAGGCCACTGTATTAAGACCAGGATACATAGCAGCCCCACCTAATACAGGGAGGCAACCCAAATGGGGAGACAAAGAAACATGTCTTGAGAAAAAGAACAGAAGAAAGCTCCAGAGAAAAACTAAATAAAACAGAGGCAAGTAATCTACCAAATGCAGATATCAAAACACTAGTTATAAAGATGCTCAGTGATCTCAGGGAGAACTTCAACAAAGGTATAAAAATCATGGGGGAAGCCCTGATGGCACAGTGGGTTAAGTGCTCACTTTGCAGTCCTAGGGACCAAGGGTCGAATCCTGGCCCTGGCCTGTGCAGACCCATATGCTGAACAGGAGTGTTGCCCCTGTTCGGTTCTCGGCACTTGTGAGCTTCCCATGTGGGAGGCCCCCAGTTTGGCCCCAGCTCATGGAAGCATGCCTCCCATGCTGGAGGTCCACAGCCCAGTTCCCACCCTGCGCAGTCTCCACCCACCAGTTCCCACCCTGCACGGTCTCCACCCACCTGTGTGGAATGAAACTATTCTGAAGACTGATAATGTACAACTGTGGAGACTGCTCTGGGCAACCCCCCCTCCCCCTTCTCTCTGCCTCTCTCTGTCAAAAACAGTAAAATAAATCTTAAAAAACAAAAAGAATCAGGAAAATAAAGATGAAAAACACAAAAAAATAACCAATCAGAAATAAAGAATACAACAACTAAAATAAAAAACAGATTAGAGCAGGACATCCAACCTTTTGGTTTCCCTGGGCCACACTGGAAATACACTAACACTAGTGATAACAGATGAGCTAAAAAAATAAAATAGAAATAGAAAATTCACTAAAAAAAATTTCATGATGTTTTAAGAAAGAGCTGCATTCAAAGCCTTCCTGGGCCACACGCAGCCATGGGGCATGGACTAGACAAGCTTGAATTAGAGAGAATCAACAGATTAGATGAAGCAGAGGAATGACTCATCAATTTGAAAGATAAGGTAGCAGAAGGCACCAAATCAGAAAAGCAAAAAGAATCCAAAAAAATTAGGATAGTTTAAGGAGCCTCTGGTAAAACGTTTGCATCATAGGGGAACCAGCAGGAAAAGAGAGAGAGATCAACGAATGAAAAACCTATTTGAAGAAATAATGTCAGAAAACTTCACTAACCTGATGAAGGAAATAGACATAGAAGCCGAGGAAGCAGAGTCGTGAACAAGATGAAGCCAAAGACACACACCAAGGCACATCATAATTAAAATGCCAAAGGTTTAGACACAGAGAAAATCTTAAAAGCAGCAAGAGAAAAGCACTTAGTGATATACTGGGGAGCTCCCATAAGACTGTCACCTGATTTCCCAACAAAAACTCTGCAGCCCAGAAAAAAATGGGCATAAAATATTCAAAGTGATGAAAAGCAAGGTCTGACAAGTAAGATTACTGTATCTAGCAAGGCTAACATTTAGAATCAAAGGATAAAGAAAGGGCCTCCCAGACAAGAGAAAGCTAAAGAAGTTCATCACCACCACATCAATATTAAAAGAAATGTTAAAAAGGATAATGAAGGGGAAAAAAAGAACAAAAATGAGAATAAGAAAATAGCAATAATCACACATCTTTCAGCAATTACTTAAAATGTAAATGGCTTAAGTGTTCTAATCAAAGGGCAGAGTGGATGAATGGATAAGAAAACAAGACTCTTACCTGTACATATACTGCCTAAAAGAGACTTACTTCCACACACTGTGTGTGAAAGACACACATAGACTGAAAGTAAAGGAATGGAAAAAAGATATTTCAAGAAAATGCTAGGGTAGCAATATTTACACTAGACAAAATAAGACTTTAAAACAAAGGCAACAGGAGGCAAAGAAGTGCCTAGTAATCCTACTCCTGGGTATTTATCTGAAGAAAACCAAAATACTAACTTGAAAAGACATATGTATCCATATGTTCCTTGCAGCCTTATTTACAATAATAACCAAAATATGGAGGCAACCAGAATGTCCATCAATGGATACATGGATAAAGAAGAGGTAGTATGTATATACAATGGAATGTTACTCAACCAGAAAAAAGAGTAATATTTTACCATCTGCCACAATATGGATGGACCTATAGGGTATTATGCTGAGTGGAGAAGTCATATCCAGAAAGACAAATGCATCTCACTTTTATGTGGAATCTAGAGAACAGGATAAACACACAAACAAAACAGAAAAAGCTCATAAATGCAGAGAGCAATTTGATGGTTGCTGGATTGGGCAGTGGAGTTAGGAAGATGGGTGAAGGGGAGAAGGGAATTAAGAGGTACAAATTGGCAGTTACTAAATCATCATGGGAATGTAGAGTACAGCATGGGGAATATAGTCAGTAGTCCGTACTACTATATTCTCCATGGGTGCTGAATCTGTTGGGATAATCACTAAGTAAGTCATTTAAGTGTCTAATCACTTGGCTGCAGACTTAAAACTCTTATAATACTGTCTCAGCTGTAACTTAAAAATTAAAAAACTTTTTAAGTACTTCAACACTGACATAAAAAATCCAATTTCTAAATATTTCTCATTTTTTTAATAGACTACTTGGTTTACATTTAGTTCAAAGTAGATATTGGTTCACTTAAAGTGGACTTCAGTAATAGAAATATGACTTTAGATATTTTAATTGGGTCAAACTTAGTAAAAGAATTGGTCATCCTTTATTAAGTTATATACTTAAAATTTTAGGTTTTTTCAAATATTACATGCTCAGTAGGATATATAGTTATTGGTTTCAAGGTGATTACATTTAACTAACTGATGTTTCTTGGAAATTTTAACCAAGCTAGTTTTCCAACTAAAATGTCATTGAAATGTCATTTCTCTTTAGTCTTCATAAGTGTTAATAACTGAAGGACAAATAAAACACATCCAAGATAAATAAATATATTAGTGAGGTATCAAAATTCCTGAAAACCTAATATCAGTTTATACCATGGGTTGCCTAAATCTTCTCTTATTTTCCCTTACTGGCAATGGCTTTCCCTTCATAAAATCATGTCAAAATACCAAAATAATTTTTCAAACCTAGTGACCTAGCCCTGACTGATGAGGTCTGAGAAATCTGAAGGAACACTTTTGGAGAAGACATTCTTCCCTGAAAGAAGAGACGTGGAGATGTAATTCTTTCATCAAACAGGCAAAACTGCCTCACACTTGTAATACTGAATGTTCTCTGGAAGCCATTTATGAATTGGAGAAAAAAAAAAACCCCACAATGTATTGTGTGTGTCTAGGCCACATCTCTTGGCTATAAGAACTCCTCAATACACAGATATGAGCTGCTCAATGGAGATTTATAGGACACATTGTGGCTCTGTTTCATAGTTGACTAGAACCTTGACTCAAGTTGGAAGAATCACATTCTCTCCCATGGGAATTAGGGAATGGTATTGAGAAATTCTTGCCAGTCTGGGCTGAATACCAAAATGGAACTGTAAATGGAATTAGACATTTAAGCTGCCAATTCAGTAAACGTGAATGAGCAGAGTTAAAAGAATAAATGAAATAAATACTCAAATGCTTACTTTGCAAAAAAATTATTTGTATAAAATTAAACTCAAGATGTAATTTGCAGAATGTGGGTTCTGTATTTTAGCTTTGCATTAGAAAGTATGATGAATCCCTCACTTAAACACAATTATACCAGTTTAAAACTTAACTCCAAGATGTCAGGAGCCATCCTGCTCTTTAGTCTTAGCAGTGAAGTTTTCCTTTCTGCAATGTGTTCTTTCGTTAATTTTCCAAGTAGTAACTAATCAGTTCTTTCTTCAGGCTACTTTGTAAAAATGTATTTTTCTCTGATATTTAAGATTGTCTCTCCCCTTGTGTCATTTTTTCATTTATCACTTACTGTTTCATTTTTTCATGAAACGAGTTACTACAGGACAATCTTTCACCCTCATTGCCCATTACATGTAAATGAAAATGTGTAGTACATCTCAATATGTTTGTTGAATTCATTTTTTTTTTCACTTCCAATTACAAGCTGTGAATTTTTAGATAAAAATGCTTTCTTTTTCACAAAGCCAAATTATTCCAACTATCTGCATTGTATAAATTCATTATTTGATCAACTCAACACAAACTGCTCAATACCTACAACATGAGTGACACTGTCCGAGGCTCTGGGGAATAGGAGAGAACAGAATATTAAGTCCAGGCTTTCCTGGACTTTCAGCTGTGTAGGGACCAGCTAATTAGAACATATGACCAAGTGCATCATGTATATACAAACACATCTATTACATTACACATCTTTGTTCAGCCTTACACCTGCTGAAACACGTGAATTCTAATAGGGGAAAAAGGGAGAATGTATACTGAGAGACAATCAGCAATACTTGTCACAACCTTATTACTGTATTTTATTAACTATGTCCAGAGAATGAATAAGATATAAAAATCTTTGGATAATTAAGAATATACTATGTAATCTTTGGGCTCTAAGAACATATATTCCAGTTAGAAAGATAAGCCACAGGTAATTGAAGTAGAAACATGATCAGATTTCTTATCATGGCATAATCCCCTTTAAAGCCAGAATTCCTCACCTCTCTCTACAACCTCAATTTTGGCTACAATGAAGATCTTTATCCTCTACATATTGACATCTTTCTGAAAAATACCGTATCTTTTCACCATCCTATGCCTTTGCAGATGCTGTTAAAACTTCCTGGCCTTCTACTCCCACCTGCAAAACTTTCCTCAAGACTAAAGTCAAGTGATAATATTTACCGAGCTCAGATCCTGGTTAATAGAAGTGGTCAATAAATGGTGTCAAATAAATGAGTGAAAAAAGGAACAAATACAGATTTGCTATGAACTCTACATAAATGATGCAAACTCATAATCTTCCAGGTTTAAAGTAAAAGAAAGAGAGAGCTCAGAATAAGTACTCAGAAGAGACAGACTGTTCTTAAAAAGTTTAAAAACAGCTTTGTAGTCCAAAAGGAGAAAACATTAAAAAAAATATTATTTAGAAGCATATATTTATTTTATTAATTATTAATATTTATATTCTGAGTAATACTCATAATGAAATTACAGTAACAAGTTTCTATTTGTAGTGAAATGTCACTTAGTCTATCTATAATATATTTATTAAGAAAATGATCTGGTATATAAAGCTCATGACCTCTGCTTCCTTCTTAGAGAAAAATATTTATTTCCTTCATTGTTAAGTAAATTTTCCAGTTTAAAGGCTTTTGATATGTTGTTAATAAGTTCAGTTCCAATGCTATTAATCTTTAAAACTCGTCTTGGTTATTTATAAAACAAAAATTAAAAATGAAGCTTAACATTTTAGGTTAAACACACATTGAACATACTTATCTCAAAATACTATTAGTCTAAAATGTATATGTGTGTGTGTGTATAATCACATAAGCAACTATGTGAATAACATATAACAGACATGAGGTCACAAATTTATTTCAATCATCTCATGGTAAAAGTTTATGAAAGTCACGGCAAATTGGTTCTTGGGTTGGGTCAATGTGTTCTTAGAGTTGAGAAAACACTATTCTACCAGAAGAACTCATTTTCTGTCTATTCCAAATATTCTCTGGTTAGATTTACAAAATTACTCTATTCCCCCCTAACATGGAAAACTCCAATCTAAGCCAGAGACCGCTTGCTATAAAATTAAGAGACTAATTTGAGCCTTGAAATTGACTCACTCTGTAACTCCCTTACTGAATGACTGAGCATGTTAGTGGAGCTGCTGAGCTTCAGCTTCACCTTCTATAATGTGAGAAGTATGGAGGGAAAGCATGATCACTAGGGTCTGCTCATGCAACTCTAGAATGCTGTGATTATGTGAGTGTTTTATA
>PVKE010043632.1:0-13299 GCA_004027555.1 Craseonycteris thonglongyai | reverse complement strand
TTTATTTATTTTATTAATTTTTTGACAGAGAGAGAGAGAGAGAGAGATACAGAGATAAAGACAGAGAGAGAACTGAACTGGGGGAACTCCCCAGTTCAGCATATGGGTCTGCACAGGCCGGAGCTGGGATTAGATCCTCAATCCCCGGCGCTACACAGTGAGCACTTAACCCACTGAGCCATCCCAGCTTCCCCTGCCTTTATTCTTAAGGTATAGCCTACTCAAGAGTTGAACTGAAAATGTGGAGGGTTAATCAGGTCCACTCTACTTTGGTCTGCCCTGAATTAGATTTTTTGTTTTGTTTTGCCCATAGCCCTATTAAACTGCTGAGAGCCCTACTCAGCTTCTCTGCCAAAGCTTTCTCTCAACTACTTGGCATCCTTGAATCATTTCTGAATTAGAAAATGCCTTGAAGGGAAAGGAGGCAATGCTTAGGGCTTCCATTCTAACTGAAATTTTGACCCCTCAAATTATCTGTTTTTATAATTCTTTAATGACTTCCAATATTACTTTTGTGTTAATTTGAGACAACATTTCTAGCAGTTTGTAATGGGAGAGTTGGTCCAATGCGAATTATTCCATTATAGCTGAAAACGGATCTCTTCAATATCTATTAAAATTAAAAACACGTACTGTATAACCCTCTGATCTCTCTTACAGATAAACTCATACATGCCCCAAAATATATATGTACAACAATTTTCATTCTAGCATGACTTGTAATAGCAAAAGACATGAAAGAAGTTAGTAAAGAATAAATTCAGTCCATCAGTAAAAAAAAAAAAAAAAAAAAGGTTCAGCATATTATCTATATAATGGAACATTATGACGCTCCAATTTAGGTAAATATGGAAAAACACATGCATATATACTTTTACATGTGCAAAAATGTTTTTGAAGAGATATGGTAGAATAGAAAAGAGTGACTGGGGGAAGCTGGGATGGCTCAGCGGGTTAAGTGATGTCTTTGCAGCCCTGAGGACTGATTGAATTCCAGCCCATGCAAACCCATATGCTGAACTGGGGTGTGCCTCCAATGCAGGAGGCCTCCAGTTCAGTTATTGCCCCTCCACCCCCGCCTTGGCCAGCTCAAGGGGGAGTGCCTCCCATGCAGGAGGCCTCTGCCCACCTGTGTGGAAGGAAAGTACCGGTATGTTGAAAACTGATGACATACAACTATGGAGACAGCTCTGGGCTTACCCCCTTCTCTCTTTTGTTCTGTTTCTGTCAAAAACAATAAAATAAAACTTAAAAAAAAAAAGAGTGACTGATCTGAGAAAGGATAGAAAAGCAGGGAGCTTGGTATTAGTGAAGATTTTTCATAATTTTATGGTGTATGAATTCATTTTTTACACATCACGTCTTATTTAATAATGTTAAACATTATTAAAGAGAAAAATAAAATATAAAAAGTGTTACAAAGAAAAGAAAAATGGCAGCTCAAAGGAGGTTTACTTAAGCAAGAAAACCTCACAGTATTAAACTGAGTTTAGACTTTGGACAGATTGGATTTAGTTGAGTAAAGCATGCACAGAAGGGAGTGAGAACATGGAGGTATGAGAGGATATTTACTGTAGAAAAACAATCAACAACAGTTCTAAATTGATGAAGGATGGCGTAGATTAGTAGACTATCTCACAAGCCTCATTTTCCTCAAGGGAAGACTGTATCATGTTAAGGGGTTTAATTTTATTTTGAGGCAATGAGGATCAATTCAAAAGCTTATATAAGGAAAATATAATGTAATCAGGTTTGCATTTCATATATATTATGATGGCAGTATTGTGGACAATGGATTGACAAGGGGTAAGTCAGAAAGAAGGTAAATTTGAGCTATAGACTGCTGCAGTAACCTAGGGTAGACCCTAGTAACAATGAGGATTAAAAGAGATAGATAATGAGATATTAAGAAGGTAGAATTAAAAAAGATTTGGGGTCTTATTTATGAATAATAGAATATAAAAGGGCTGTCGAGAAAAAAATCCACCCATTGTCAATATAATAAGAACAGTTACATGGCTAGATACTTTCTGGACAGTCCCTTTGTATCATTTTTTACAATTCACTTTCTTGGCTTAGGCAACTGAGTAGACAATGGGACCCTTCACTGTAAGAAAAGAAATGTTCAGTTCCATACAGTTGAGGCTGAGGGGCTGGAGGATAATCTAAGCGAGGGAGATGTCCAGTTGACAGCTGACTATACAAGTCTGGAGCATATGGACATAATATAAGAACAGACTTAATAGTTACTGGTACTTGAAGTCATGGGGGTATTTAATATCATCACAGGAGGAAGTCAATGGAAGGAACCACAACATGTAAGAGATGTAACATATATGGTAAACCCCCAAAAGAAACTAAGAAAGCATTCAAAAAAGTTTCAGGAGTGATTAGTATTATAGAAAGCAATAGATGATGGTTTCAAGAAGACAGGGATTCAAGTGTATTGTTGGTACTGAGGAACTAGAAGGTGTTATCTTTGATTGTGCTATAATGCCTAGTGTTTGTTTAAAAATCACATTCCTGGTCTTTCTGAACTGAAATTTCTTGGAGGTGGGAAAAGAGCAGTATATGCATTTTTAACAAGGTTCCCAGTAAACTGCACCCTCAAGTTTGAAAAAAACTATGGCAGATAGTAAACTCCTAAAGAACAATGATTTACTTTAATTCATCATATACACTTAGCAATCACCACAGCACCTGTCACATAATAGGTCCTTAAGAAATGTTAAATAATTTAGAGATGAGAGCAATGAATGGTTATAGACAAATGAACAAAGAACTGAATGAACAAGCTAAAGTACTAAATTTTGTGAAAATGTTGGCAAGATTATTGGAGCTTACATTCTAGTGGGGTGGGGAAAGGGGGTGACATACGTACAATACAATGTGAACAGATATAAGATACTTTGGAGAGATCTGCATAAGCTAGGGTAGTCAAGAAGAGCATTTCTAAGGAAGTAGCATTTGAGCTGTCACTTAAATTATAAAAAGCATTAACCATGATATGATCTGAGAAAAAAAACATTTCAGGCAGAGAAAAGTCCTAAGGAGAAAAAGGATGAATGGAGTGTGTTTAAGTAATGAAGAAGCCTATGTGGCTATGACTCAGTGATTGTCCCATAGACTGGTAGAAAAAGAGCCTGAAAAGATTGATAGGATGCTGATTATATAGGTCTCATCATTGTGATCTCATAGGAGTTTAGATGTTATTCTAATTGTAGTGAGAAACCATTTAAATATTAAACAAAGTAGTGATATGATTTGATTTACACTTTAAAAAAATCACTCTGGCATCTGTATGAATAATGGATCATAGCAGGGCAATGGTGGAAGTAAGTAAGCAGACCAATTAGGGCTTGATAAAGTATTCCAGACAAGAGATGATTCTGGTCTAGTGGCAGTAGCAGAGAGAGTGAGAAATGCTTGGATTTAGAATATATGCTGGAGACAGAGCACACAAGATCATGTTAATGGGTTGGACACAGTAGGTGAGGGTAAGAGGAGTCTAAAGAATTTGGATTTTAGCCTGTAGGGAATAAAGACTCATTTAAAGGTTTGAAGTGAGTGAGTGACACAATTATAGTGAATATATTAGAACAATTATCTTGAGGGAGTAAGCAAAATTAATTCATTGGGAAACAAAATGGAAAGTAGAGGTAAATTGGAAGGTGTCAGTAATATTTTAGACCTGAGTGACAGGCACCTGAATAAAGGTGATGACAAAGGGAATAGCAAAAAATGATGGATACAAAGGCCACAATCAAGTTTGTATAGAATTAATTTGTGGTGCCTTTGGGCACTGGAGTTTAGCAGATAAGTGTGGATTAGAAAGAATTGGGAGTCATCAGAATAGAGAGAGTAATTAAAGCCATGTGAGTAACTGAGATCACCCAGGAAAAGTTCGCAGAGTGAAAATGGAGCCCAGACTTGGAAGTGGCAAAAGAGGCTAAAGTGACTAGAACAAAAAGAAAAACTAGGAAACTGTGGCACCAAGAATGCCAAAAAAAGCATTTCAAGCATAAGCGTCAAATAAGGACTGAGAAGTGTGTATTAGGAAATCCATTTAGAGGTGAGAGAAGCCAGATGCCAGGAATATGAGGTATTTGCAATATAAAGAAGTACTGACTATGAATACAAAAAAAACACTTTAGAAATTTTTTGTTTTGAGACAAGAATAAGGAGCCTGACATATATCTAGAGTGGAGAACAATCTTTAGGATGGGAGAGGTTTCATGTTTCAATACAGCATGTTTCAATACTGAAGTGAAGGAGACAAAAAAAGGAAGAAAGAATGAAGACACTGAAGGGGGTTGGCTGACAGTAAGGTCTCTAAGAAGACAGGTGTAAATGGGCTCAAGAGCTCAGGTAGAGGATTAACCATATGCAGCAAGAGGGACATGTCCCTTCCAAGGAAGCAAGGATAGGTGTGGTCAGAGGTGAATTAGAGCGGGTGTTTGGGAGACCTAGGGATTTCGCTCTTGATGGCTTCTTTTTCATCTGTGAAGAAGCACATCATTCACTCAAAGTGAGGGCAAAGTGAAGAGATTTGAAATTTGCAGGGAGCAGAGAAGGAATGAAATAGCCATTATGAAAAATGGGTAGAGATTTTTTCTAGAGAAATATGAAATTGTTGGTCATGTTGAGGAAATTAAATTGAGTAAAATGATTTCTGCATTTTTGTGTTTAAACACCCAATGATAATACTTTACTTAATTCATAATCAGTAGCTTGGCAATTCCAAAACCTTACTTGCCTTTTCTATAAAGAAATTCCACATGCTCGAAATCTGAAGTCAACTTTAAATTTAAGAAGCAGTTTATAAAAAGTATACTCTTTGCCAAAGTATAGTTTCTCATTTTTGAAGTTCTCTTTCTTTTATCCTTATAAACTTAACTTCATTATTTACCTATTTTTTTGGAAGAAGTGAAATTTAGTCTAAATGTAGTGAACAGATGTAAATATAGCTATAATGCTGGCCATAGAACAAATTGCTGTAAGAAGAGTCCTATCAGAGGGGCATGGAAAGTTACTATATCCATTAGATAGATTTAAATAAATGGCAACAAATTATCTAGAAATTAAATATAATTTGTCACAATTATATAATCATTTCATTTTTATTTTAATCTCTACTATTTGCCTGGCACAAGTAGATGCTTAAAAATGCTTAATAAAAGAAGGTATTAGCATTTTAGAGATTTCTAAGCATTTGTTGCATATTGATAAACCATAAAATAATCAAATACAAATAACTGAAAGAAAATGTGAAACCCATAAAGTTAGCAAAGAGTGTAACAGCTGACAGTTCATATCATGGCAATGGTATTAACAATGCCCAGAGAAAACGCTGATGAATTAAGAGCATGGGAGAGGAAAATGGTAATTTATTAAAGGAAATCAGTTCTTTCATAGAAGTAGGGTGGTTATAAAAACCTCTAATAATTACACTATTCTAGTTCATGAAACATTGCCACACTAGTCATCACATTTGCCCTAAACTCTACTAAAACATAACACAGTTAATAGAAAAAAATTGAAAATAACTGAATCCTTCTTTAATGTTTAGAACACATTTAAGATTTGATAATGACAGGGCGAAACAATTGTAGCTTGTAATCTTTGGATAATTTCTTTACTTTCCTGCAAATTAACTTACTAATTGGTAAAAGAAAAGAGTTTAGAATAGATCATTTCTAAAGGAAGTTTCCACTCACATTTCTGATGAAAGAAGTATCTAATCACAAAGGCTATCAAATACTTTAGGAGTGAAGGATTTTTTGTATGGTACAGAATGTCCATTTTAATAAAAGTAATATTTTTGACAAAGCAGTTTCCTTTTAGGTATAGCTCACTCACTTTTTTATTCAGGTGAACATGCTTGTAATAATTTTCATAATTAGTTTTAGACATTTTCATACTCATTAAAAATTTAAGTTCTTCATAAAAACATATTTGAGTTTTTCTAGGATAAAACTGATTTTGTAATTATAACATGGCACTATTTTTCTGAGAAATATGTAGTATAAATTCTTACCTCTAAGAGATAAGGCTGCATTTGATCCAGGGTTTTCCCAAGATGCTTATCTGGATCTAAACCTGCCAAAAAAGGTCAAATAAATTAAAAAAAAAAAAAAATCTGATTGTATGTTTAAAGACACAGTCCCTTTCCCTTGGCCCCTCCTCACCCAAGAAACCAGTATATATGTATTTTAAACTGCTTTGATTCTAAAATAAAATGCACTTTCCTAATATTTACTTTCCTATTCCCATTGGGTATCTGTTTTTCTTGCTCTTGAAAAATAACTTTCCTTCCAAATCATTTCAATTGCACTGTGTCAACTATCAGATGTATTGTTTCAAATCTTTTTTCTTTTTAACAAATTATAATTAGGATAGGAAAAAAACAATTACAATTTCAAAGACTACGAAATTTAAATCCTTGGTATTTTAATTTTTTTTAATTCATGGATAATAGGAGAATTTTCTGATTTATACCTACTTTATCTAAACTTCCAACATCTTACTTTTTTTTTTTTTAAGATTTATTTTTATTCTTTTTTGACAGAGAGAGACAGAGAGAAAGGAGAGGGCCTAGAAGCAGGGGTGGCGAACCTTTTGGCGATTGAGTGCCAAAGTTTATGAAATAAGAGTATACTCGCTCGACTCGCGTGCCAACCCATCGAGTGAGATAGAGGTATCGACTATTTTTATGTCTATGAGAGCATAAACAATAATTTTTTAAATGGTATTCACAGCTCCTTGTGCCGAAATAACTGCTCTGCATGCCACTTTGGGTACACGTGCCATTGGTTCGCCACCCCTGGCCTAGAGCAATCTCCATAGTTACATGTCATCAGTTTTCTACATAGTTTCATTCCACAGATGGGCACAGGGATGCACAGGGTAGGAACTGGCTGGGGGTCTCCCGCAAGGGAAGCTCACCCAGTGAGAACAGAACTGGGGGCACACCCCTGTTCAGCCTCTGGGTCCACATGGGCCAGGGCTGGGATTTGATCCTCAGACCACGGGACTGCAAGACGAGTGCTAACCGGCTGAGCCATCCCAGCTTCCCCCATCTTACTTTTTAAGATTAGAAAATAGAAGAGCAGTAGGCTGTTATGCCTATATAGTAAAATCACTTAATAGTAGCATACAGATGGAAATAATTATATTATCAAATTAAGTATTTCATTTTCATGACCACTTATATGGCAATGTATTTTCCATGTAAAGACAGAGACAACTCTGAAAAATCATTAAGTACCAACAGCATATGCATAATCTCTGATAAAGATGCTGAACCATGTGATGATATAATTTTAGAGTTTATGTAGGTGATGGCATATAGGTGGACAAGTATGTGCAAGAAACCCACAAACCAAAACTAACCTGCCAAGAAAAAAAAAAATCACATGCCACAGTTGGAGATGAAATGAAAGAATTCATACATCCATAATGCATGTATTGGTTTTGTATCATTTAAATAACTCATTTTTATTATTGGTTTAAACCTTTTAGCTTTATTAATTATACATATTAATTAAAAATTATCTGCTTCTAGTCAAGATGCCTTTTTTTGTTAATATGGTATTTCTGATAATTACATATCAAGAGTCATAAAAGGGAAGTCAGGTAAAGATTAAGAACTTTTCTGCCACTGAGTGTTAAATTACATGAAGCCAAAAAGCAAATAACTGCGACTAGTAGCTCCAGGCAGATAATTTGAGTCAACTCCCTTCACATCAATCTTATTCTCATGGTGTAGTCACTAAAATTAAAATTCCAATTGGCCAGGTGAACACACAGCTGAACTAATGAATAACTTTGTCCAGTTCCTCTATTCCCACCAACTACTTTGCGAAGTCACATGCAAAAGAATGAAGCTAGACTGCTGTCACCATATACCAAAATAAACTCAAAAAGAATCAAAGACCTAAAAGTAAGACCAGAAACAATTGCATGGAAGAAAGCATAGGTACTAAACTTATAATCCTTGGGTTTAGAGAGGATTTTATGAATTTGACCTCAAAGGCAAGGCAAGTAAAAGCAAAAATAAATGAATGGGACTATATTGAACTAAAAAGCTTTTGCACACCAAAATAAGCCATCAACAAAGCAAAGAGGCAATTAACCAAAAGAGAAGATATTTGCAGACAACACCTCTGATAGGGAGCTAATATCCAAAATATATAAAAAACTCATACAACAACTACAAAATCAAACAATTCAATTAAAAAATGAGCAGAGGAACTGAACAGACACTTCTCCCAAGAAGACAAATGGTCAACAGATATATGAAAAAATGTTCAACTGCACTAGCTAATAGGGAAATGCAAATTAGAATAACTTGTGATTTTTAACATACATTCAAAACTATAGTATTTTAGTCCAAATGTGTTATCTAAAAATTTATGATTCTTAGAATATATGAGTAAATCTAAGAATTTATGTTTAGTATCCCTTAGAAGAGAAATAGCATGTTTTAACTAGACACTAAATAAGATCCACAATTTCAGTTGTTATTGTGTTAAATTTTAGTTGCATCATTTTGCACAACAAAAATTAAGCTTACCAACATAATTTACAATGTCTACACTCACCAGTGTTTCTCATTCATTTCTCAAATTCAATCTATTTCTATCTGAAGACCATACTTTATTTTTTCACTGAAGATCTGTGAGTGGTACTTTCCTAGTATTGCCATGTCTGGTAATGTCCTATTTCACTCTCACCATTATATACTATGAATAGTTTAGTTGTAAAATACTAACTCTTCAGGCATTAGTTGTTCCTAATGAGATTTATGCTGTCAATCTAACAGTGGTTCCCATATAAGGAACCTTTACTTTCTCTGTGCTATATTGTACGTACAATTTTCAACTTAACTGTATAATTCTGCAACTTTGCTACAATATGTCTAAGCAAATGCTTAATTTTTATTTATATTGTACAACACCTAATATGAACTTTCAATTGCAAAACTATTTTTCTTTAAATCTAGAAAATTTTTAACTATTATATCTGTAAATACTGTTTTCCTGCCATTCTATTTTTTCCTGAAAAAAATCTAATACACAAATATTGCAACTTCCCAATATCCTCCATATTTTTAAACAGCTCCTTCAATTTGTTTTTCTCTATTTCTCTATGTTGCCTTTTGGGTGAACTACTTCCTTTTACTTCACTCACGCTCTCTGATGTGGCTCATCTAGAGTGTATTCACCGTCTTAAAGGACTATATGTTTCACCCCAAAATACCCAGTTCTTTACTTTTCACATCAGAATGTTGACATTTCATTCTGGGTGAATTGTTTTTTTAATTGATTGCTACTTCTTTAAGGGATATTATGTTTTTCTCTATCTCTGTGAGGTTCTCCCACAAATGAGGCATTTTCAATTTTCCAATTGCTTCTCTCAGCTTCCTGACTCTCTGTATTACAGCTTACAACTTCAGTCCTCCTTACTATGTTGTATGACTTTTTATTTCCAGTTCACAGAGATGTTTATAATGTTTTCTAGCACAGCTATGTCTTTCATACTCTTCCTTCATGTATTCATCTATGACTGTCATAGGTTTGGGATAAAAATTTAGAAAACTCAAAAGCATGTACAAGGTCAGCATGGCTAGATGTCACCTTTTAGCTTCCTTTCTTCCTTGATTCTCATATACGTATCAGTCACAGCACACTCAGAATTCAGGTATGAAGCTACACATCAGTAAAACAATTTTTAAGTCTCTCATGATTAAATCTAAGAATTTATATTTTGTATTCTCTATAAAGGTCAGGGAGTAAATAAATGACTGTCTAAAAAGCATGAAAGGGAATTTAATAGTATATACTTTATACAGGTAAGCAATGGAAGATCAAACTGACGATCTCGGTTTTCTTGCAATCTTTTAATTCATTGTGCAATCATCAGACCCAGGTTCTGAACTGTTTAAGTATAGAAACAGCTGTTACATCTCATTTCAGAGATGGCTGCATTCCATAATTGATAAAGTAATTTGGCTTGCCTTTAAATAAGAGAGTCAGTAAATAATGTAAACTTAAGCCACATTGGGTACAGTTTTTCCACATGAATCTGTGATTATTATAGAAGTACAGTTTGGTAAAAATCAGCTAATTATATCAAGGTTTTTCTGTGTTCATTTATTTCTGAGCTCTGTACTGAAAATGCTATGGAATTAACACTAAAATAAAATTGAAAACTTTAAGAAAAAAAAAAAATTTCCTGAGACACATTAGAGATCTTTTCACTACAGGAGAATATTGTAAAATTATATAATAGGTAACATAAAAAGAGCTACATTTCCTTTCTCTCAGACTTAATAAGGAAATAAGCTGGATGTGTGAGTCTTTGTAGTTTGGTAATAATAGGCTCTGTACCGTGTTTAGTGAGGGTGATAGATTATGCTATGATTTATGGTCGGATGCTTTAGACATTTCACAGAGGGCAGATGAATCAGTAACACCATTTCTTATACATAAAACAACAGATGATTTTAATGGATATATTAAGAGCAAGAGAATGGAAGGAATTTAGAAATAAACAATTTTGACACATTGTAAATTTATCAGAGGTTATCCCTGGTGATTTTGGTCGGCTTCTTAGCCATGAACAATGATCTAGGAGTTCTTATCTTATAACATACTAATATTTAAAAAGACTATATTTTTCAAAAAATGTCTTAAGTTTTAATAATAAAACTGGTTGTCTAGATTCAATAGTTTATGAATTCTTCTGATTGGACCTTTCTATTTTATACCAAGATTGCATGCAATACCTACATATGTAGGTAGATGCTAACATCTTCCACTGTACTTGATTATGATGACTATTCAAGTTGTTTTCTCCAGATGCCTTGATGGTTACTCTTCCAATTGCAGTCTGTCTTTTTTTCTACCTTTCTGTTCATTAGAAAGTGTCAAGTCACTGGGTATCTTAGGATCACTGCCCATATAACATGAATTTCAGAGTGTTTTCATAAAATATTTTCTTTGATAAGACCCAGAGATTCCTAGCAATTCAAGCTACTGTCCTTGAGAAACCAAAGGCTTGAAGCCATCCTGATCTCTTAGATCTCCTAAATCAGTTGAGTCTATTATATGTGGGATAATATTAGTCAGGAAAGTGGTAGAAAAATTACTAAACCTACCTAGAATATTTTCAGATATGGAACTTCTCTTAAGAAATTCTTCATTGCTTAGAACACTGATGATTCCATTTATATTAAATATAAATAAAATCTCTTTTAACTTATTTTTATGAATATAATGAAAGACTATTTAATTTTCTTACACTTCCATGTAATTTTCATAAGTTTCCTCAGTCAGAAACATCTTAGAATTGTATGCGCAGTCTTTATAATATTTACTTTCTCTAAATGGAATAAAACAATTATTAAAATAATTTTAAAACAAGGACCTGGGGAAACAGATCACTTTAAAATAAAAAAAACCTGTCAGTTTATCTATAATTATGAAGCTCAAATATGTTAACTTTTTATCTAATGTATTTTGGTTTTGGTATTTTCTAACTATTTGATATGCATGAAAAGTTTTGACATTCATGATTTTTCATAACTGAAAATAAAAGGTCAGGGTCAGATTAGCATCAAGAAAATATATTTATCATTGAAATTTAAAAAAATGTTTATGCTTTAAATGGTTTAGACAGAAACATTTAAAACAATAAAGTCAATGTTTGAATTAAAATGTAACAAAAAGCTTAGACAACATTACTTCTCATTTTAATATACTTGTTTTACCAACAAGAATCTTTTATTTCTGAAAACTGATGCTAATGTATAAATTATATAATACCCCATATTTTGGAAAATTTTAAAATCCATCTTATGTCTTCACTCAATTTTCAATTGTTAAGCAGTATCTATTTAACTGGGAAATGCAGGTGGTCCAAAGGTACAATCTATTCTTCCCTTTCTTGAAATAAACCCTAGTACTAAACCCAATACAATTTCAGTATAACTTGAAAATCTCTTTCCTAATCTTTGTAATGTCAACATTCCCATTTTATTTGATATAAAATGGTATTTATGTTACAATCCTTTGAGGGACTGTGAAAAGCCTATGAAAAAGCCATACTGGTTCATGGGATTTTTCAATGCAATTCAACTTTATCTAAAAGCTTCAATTTATCCTTGTCCTTGAAAAAGACGTTTCATTTTTAGATTCATTCAATTTGGATGCCTCTTCTGTAGTGAAGCCTGGGTCAAAAATGGACATAAATCATGTCGCTCATCAGAACCCTGATGGTCTGTTCAGTTTTCCTCCTGAATCCTGAGGAATGAGTGTCTTAATGTATCTATCTCCTTTTGGACAACTTCTATAATCACTGAGATGATTATATTTATTAATGTTGATATAAACATCAATACCAAGAAATATCATTATTAATAAAGATGATTGCAATCCATAGGATGCAGGATGATGTTATACTTAGAGTACATTTTAATTCAAATACATACATAAGTAACTTTAAATTACTAACAAAATTTTCCCCAAAGTGTAGAAAAACTTTACTGTAAATTCTGACATCTAACCATTTAATCATGTCTTATAGTCATTCCTTGATGGAAGCTGGGTGGATGAATAAACCCACAACAAGACCTAGGCACTGGATAACTCCGTGCAGAATTAAGAAATTAATTAGGAGGAAGAACCATAATTTGCAGAGCTGACATCTCTTATACTTTAGTTGCATGTATCAATTGGAAGCAATTACAATTCAATTAAAATATTCAATTTTATTACTTTACTGACTGACCTTGAAGTTAATGCCTGTTTTATTTAATTGCATCATCTGTGAATAAATGTTAACCCTACAATGATATGCCCCATTATTTTCAATGCATTCTTCAACTTCTCAACTGAATTATATCAGTCAATTTATTATCTACTGTCATGAGTGCAAGTGGAGATTTATTTCTTTGGGACAGTCCAATATATGTTATGAAAAAAACATCACAAAATGTTTAATAATGCTATTTTTAACAGAATCAAGTAAAGTGAATTGTGTTCTCATCTCAACTTTTGTAGCCTAGACTTATACCATGAAATCAGCAGGTGATATTAAAAAAGGTGTAATTACTCTGAGAAGCAATTTCCAGTCTGCCTATATAAGCCTATCTAATTCTTTTTTTTTTTTTTTTTTTTTTTTTTTTTTTTTTTTTTTTTTTTTTTTTTTTTTTTTTAAATTTTTTTTTTTTTTTTTTTTTTTTTTTTTTTTTTTTTTTTTTTTTTTTTTTTTTTTCTCTTATTTTTTTTTTTTTTT
>PVKE010043631.1:0-13299 GCA_004027555.1 Craseonycteris thonglongyai | reverse complement strand
CATGACAATTCTTCTAATGTGGCCCCAGGGAAGCAAAAGGTTGGATGTCCCTGATGTAGATGAAAAAAACAAATAAATAAAAGCCAAGCCATCAACCTCTTTAATAAAAGCAATCATGAATTCAAAACAGTATTTATAAGTACTTGATTACAGTATGCCAGGCTCTGGAAAAATTTGGTTCCTAATCTAGGGACTCTGACCGTTCATCGGGAAAGACTAAGCAGATGTTTCTAACTGGCAACACACTCTGAGGGAAGTCCCCAAGGGATGCCTCATTTAGTAAGAGTCAAGGATTGGAGGAGTTACTTGGGTGAAGAAGGGCAAAGGTTCCATCAAGAGAGTATATTCCATGTAATGGTTCAAAGTCTAAAGACTTTCAGGAATTCTAGGGACTAAAATCATTCTGTATGAGACCAAGTTGGTGTGAAGTGACTAGAGAGGCTGGCTGTCCAAGAGGTCAGGCCTTGTGAGAAAATTTGAGTGGCAATTGCTGATATAAGGCTTTGCTACGTAGTTTAGATTTTAGGTGTTGTGGGAGACAGTTGAATGTTTAGACATTTTCTCCATTTTAACCATGACTTTCCATTCTTTATAGGATTCAGAAATATTATTTTCCTTGGGAATATATTTCAATATGTATTAGGCATTAAAAATGGCTCCCCTTCTATTTCTGTGTATTTCCATAGTTGATTTATAGCCAGTCTGGTCAAATTAAAACATCAGGTATCATCATATCCTCTTAATATTAGAAGAGTTATTTATTTATCTACCTCTATATATTTATTTATTTATTCATTTATTCATGTATGCATGCATTTATCCAGAAAACAACAAATCTGTATTCTAGTTCATCAGTTCTACAGATTCAAATTGCTATATATTTAGGTAACAATCCAAGGGATAGATTCACTATCCCTTGTGCTGCAAACCACTTACTTCAGCAAGGTGGTTTTGAACCCCTCTTTACTTAATTTCTAGCCTAAGTCTCCAGCTGTTATGGGAAAAAGCAATTGAAATGGCCTCTCCTGCACACCCAGCTGGAGGATGCAGTAGTCCGTGTAGTTTTTCCTTCCAGAGCCAATATAAACAGGGTGGAGCAGCTGAGAAGGGAGCACAGGAGCCCCAGAAAGGGGGAAACAATGTACCAGAAAAGTGACACATACTCTGCCCATTGCAGCAAAGACCCCTGCTCCCCCTCCCCTTTTCTCTCCAGGGACCTCCCAAGGAGGGAGAACCAATTCATTCCTTTGAGTGTCTTAGAGTTGAAAGAATGTCTGCCAAAAACAAAGCGGAACATCCACTTGCTTTTTTCAGCTTGTTTCATTTCTGCTACTTTCTTCAAACTCTTGATAAAAAGCAGTGGCAATGAGTGCGTTGTTCTCAAGAGCATCTTGGCGCGTTATGGAAATCACTGCTGCCTCCCTCTGCTTCACAGTTTCACAACCTCAACTCAAGGGCAGGCCCTCCCTCTCTCCTTTTTCCCCCCTTCTTCCACCTGACAGGGACCATAAATAACTGAGGCTCCCGGTGTTCCCAGCTGAGAACAAAGTTGAAAGTTTCCCTGGCGCTCCAGGCCACTCCCCACCTGAGTCACTTCTTTGTTTTCTTCTCAAGTTTTTCCTCTACCTGGGTTGGCCGGCTTTTCATTCATGTTGGAGCCTCTAAGTAAACGCAGCACCTTGTAAACTCGCCCCGTTCTCCCTGGATTTAAGGCTGTCTCAGTTACCCGGTTAGGCACAGAGCACTGGTATCAAATTACCGAAAGTCTACACTCCAGCAGCCCTCATATTTACATACAAATAACTCCAGGGCTTGCATTTATGTCACCATTCGGTCCTGCTAGAGGCTTGCCAGAGGAGTTTCTAATCCAATCAGAAGGAGCTTTAAAAGGATGTCTGCGGAGTGATCAAAAGGATCTTCATCTCAATTAGGAAGAGCCAGGTTTTTTGTTTTGTTTTTTGCTTTTTTTTTTTCCTTTTCCTCTGAACTTTTGGAAATCTTTGAACTCTGATGAGTAGGAAAAGATGCGTGATTCCTCACTTGCCTACGAGGAGAGAAAGATGTTGAGAGGAACTCGGCGGTGGTGGTGAAAGCAGTGGGTACAACCCAGGGATTGGTTTGTTGGGGCTGATTTGAAGGTAGATTCTAAATCACGGGTTAAGGAATTCCTGGAAACATCAGGAAACATCTGATCAGCCCAGCCTGGTGGAAATGGCTTTACCACAGAGTAAGATCTTTCTTTACATTGTATTTGGTGTGTGCTGTTTGTGTCTCATGTGTGGTGAATGTGCAAATAGCCTAGCTGTAAATAGTTACTTAAAATAATCTCTTGGTACTGGGTCGCAGTAGAAAGTTGATCTGTTGAGTTTTTACATTTGCGAAAGCAGTAGTTGACCGTGTATTTTTAGACTTGATTGCTAGTTTAAAAGCTGAGCTCTTGTGGTTTCCTGAGTTTAAATGAATGGAAATTATAAACAGCACTGAGAAGGGAATTGGAAAATATAGCTAGAGCGGATGAATCACTTACCTTTGAGAAAACATAACAAGCTTTTGAAAGCTCTCTCGGCCAGCCAAGCTCGTGTCCAGAAAGAGAATGAGAGTCATAAAAAGGAGATAGAGTCTGTCTGTTTGCGGAAGGAACTTTTCCACAGCCTGTGCTACATTTTATGAAGGATGGGAACCAGAAACCGCCCCAGAGGGCAAAAGGCATGTGAAAAACCTGCCTGTCTCTCCTGGAATGTGGTTTTTCAATGTGAGGTCATGTTATGCATATGTAGCTAGGAAAAGTATTTTGCATGATTAATTCTTTGTATCTACAGTTAAAGAGCAATTTTTATAGTCATTTCTTCAAACTGCTGAAACCCCCCCATTTGATCTCAATAGAAGGTAGAGCTGCTTTCCAAGTAGGGTTCAAACGCTGGGCCAGTTGAACAGAGTTACGCGTTTGATAGGTTCAGAAACCATTGAAATTGATGTGTTGCAGGTTTTTCCCAACTGGCCAGTTATAGTTCAGATTAAATAATTTGCTAGTTTCTTACATAAGCCCCAGGCTGAAATCCTGTGTATGAAACTATTTAAACAAAAGTTTGTTTGCTTCCCACATGTAATTTCCAGACCAGTAAAGAGGAGGTAGTTTTTGTTTTGCAATCGATGTCCATTCAAACTAGCTGCTCTCGTCATGGTGATATGTGAGAAGGTGACATAAAAAGGTCCTTTCTGGTTAGCCCGGGGCTGTGAAGGAGGAAGGAAATTTGGGAAATGTTTTAAAATTGGTATTTAACTACAAGGAGCTCTTCCTGCTACTTAAATACATTTTGAAATTATGAACTAACTTCTGCCGATAGTTTTTTCTGTTAAATGGAAGCTACAAGTATTATCCAGGGGAATATGAGAATGTGATTATGAAAGAATGGGTGATTCGCTGATGACCACAGGAGCGGGTTCTCCACAACACCCACATTTTCCAAAGGGAAGCTTCTGATTTGGGCTTGCTTTGTACATCCGCAGGTGAAGATGCAATGACAGGGGACACTGACAAGTATCTTGGGCCACAGGACCTTAAGGAACTTGGCGATGATTCTCTACCCGCTGAGGGCTACATGGGCTTTAGTCTTGGGGCCCGTTCAGCCAGGTATTTAATTGTTGCCGTTTTTCATAGTTAATGTAAGACTGCCATGATTTGTCATAAGCCAGTATCATTTTCATTTTTCACATTATCCCCAAATGTGCTCTTTGGATGAGGATGTGAATTTGGGGAGATGGTCTCAGCTCCAGTATACATGCTCTGCTATTTGCTTTCGTGATTTTCAGTCCTTAATTTTATGTGATTGAACGTGTTAATCATGTGTTCTTTTTTTCCTGCCTTGTAATCATGCTTCAAGCACGAGGCAAAAGAGCTCACTGACAAAACTGGGAGAACTGATCTGGGCTACACATTTCAGAATTAAATTTTGTTCTCTATTGAAAGAAGAAATCTTATTTTTCAATAAGTAGGAAATATTTGTGTTGATGATTCACTATTCTCTGTTCATTAAATTCATGACTGAGACTTAAAAGGGCATTTTGGTTTTAAAAAACTATATATTATTTATTAGAATTGTCTGCCAAGGGTTTGAGTATCTCTTCTAAAACTCTGCCACTAGTTTGTTTACAAGGGACAAGGTAAGAGTGTAGCAGTTACTTTCCAAGAGTCACAAACAGGAATGATGGCCAGCCAATTCAGTCCTTAAACTGAAGCATGAGACTTTTCTACGAAAAATCCTGGCTCAAGTTTATCTGACACTAGTTGAAAGAAATAGGACCTTGTCCAGAATTCAGGGACTTCTTTTCCCTGGTTGGATTAACAGCTTGTTTGCTGACAGTCAGGTTGTTTTAAAGCTAATAATTAAACCAACTAAACCAGAGCCCTGGGGATATTTTCCTATAGTTTAAGTGTCTGTTGTAAAAAGTTTCATTGTCTAGCAGTAAATGGCACTTCCCACAAAGTAAACCTGGGAGTTTATTCTCAGTGTCCTTGAGTGGTCAGGTTAGATATGGATCTGATATTTGTCATCAACTTCCTCTTTTTTCAATAGAATTTGGAACCTCAAGTCATTTAGTAGAATTTTTTATTTATAAATATGTTTATATAAGGCCTTAAGATTTTATTGTAGCAGGTGTCATTAATAAGAAAGGGGAAAATAACTTTTTCAAAAATACGTAATGTTTAGGTAATCACAGTTAGGAACATGTTATAACTGAAAATATACAGAACCTTAAAGATTCTCAAAGGAAAATTCTATGTAGAGATTTAATAGCTTTTGTAATCCAGTAACTAGCTGATTCTCCCCCTCAGGTAATATATGAAAGGTAACATTTTGTGAATCAATCATTTGTATATAGAAGACTGTAGCAGCTGACATCCAGTGAGAGATGAAACCAGAATATTGTCTCATAATTTTTTCCCAAGACAGTTCTAAGGCTTTCACATTTCTGGTTGATTGCACCGTTATGGTTATTTGTTGCTAATCAATGTAACTCATTTTTATTTTATTTTTTTACATTGGCAACTCATGTTATGCTCAGATGCAAATATAAAAATAAATCTATAAAGCTGGTATATTTTTAAGGTATTGTTAGAGTATTGCCAAGTATGATATTCTGAGTGTAACATTTAAAGAGAATACATCAAATGTGTAATTCATTCAACCATAACATTATTTTTCTTTTTTCCCTGTCTGATTTTTTTTTTTTTGGCTTTCTACTTCTGTTTTTTGTTTTTCCTAAAAATACTTTAAAATAGTCCCAAGATCAGGTAAGAAGATAAGGCACTTTTATTGTGTTCCCCTGCCCTTCCTTGACTCATTTTCTCATTTTTATTTTCCTCAGCATTGTGATATAATGTGCTGTGATATGCTGCAGTGTGCTTTTTTTTTTTCTTTTATCCTGCTCGGCTTTAGAAAATCATTTTTTTGATCCTGAGTAAATTAGTAAATAACTAAAATGTGTGATAAGAAATGTTACTTATGCAAAAATGACTGAATACTTAAGGAATTTCTTTTCTTTACAAAATATGTTTAGTGCATGAAGTAACTAGAAAGATTTCACTGGACTTAAAGAACAATTCCTGAAGGGCTGTTTGTTTGCTGATTGCTGTTTTATTTGAGTTGTGCTAGATACATTAGTATAATTTTAGAATTCTGAGACATGTGGTTTTTTAACACTTCCTGCATTTAACACTTAGGGTATACTGATGGCTACAAATAATATAATTGACCTTAGTTAAAAACAATTTAATGCTTTCCAGATCCCCATGCAAATAATGTCTAATTTTAGTAGCTGAATTACTTCGATGTATTAAGGATTCAGAGTGAAACTTGATGGATTTAATTGACTCCATCTGTCTAACATAAATTGGTCTGGAACAATCAGGAGTAAGAACTTTAAACAAGTAAATGAAGAGATTTTTTTAGGTCTTTCAGTTGAGAGCTCTCAATTCTGGGCTCTGTTCTGTAATTGGCCTTCATACAAGGACTGTCCGGAAAAAATCCAGCCATTGTCAATATAATGAGGACAGTTACATGGCTGGATACTTTCCGGACAGCCCTCATATATAAGCTGAAAGAAAGAGGCTGGTTAAAAAATATCAACATATTTTAGGTACATTTAAAAATTGAAATTAAAATGACTACATATGCAATCATTTTTTTAACTTTTTAGTATTTTTCCACTTATACAACATTATTCTCACAAACTAGCAATATTAATATACAGCATAGTAACCATACCGAAAGGACTGTGGTTCTGAGAGGAGAACTTCCCACTGCCTCTAAAGTCACATCACAGGGACAAAATAGATGTTTGCTATGAGTATTTAGAATTTGCACTGTCCAGTAGTGTAGCTCCTAGCTACATGGCTATTTAGACGAAAAGTAGTTATAATTAAATAAGATTAAACATTCTGCTCTTCCGCCATGAGCGTCACTTTGGGTGCTCAGTAGTCACACGGCCAGTGCACATTTTTAGAGCCTGTCCATCATCATGAACCATTTTGTTGGACATTGCTGAGGTAGAGAGTAGGAAGAGAATTCCTGTTTTTAGGAAGCTTATATTGTATCTGAGAAAAGCTTATATTGTAGCTAAGGGGGCTAGAAACAGGAATAACAGAAAGAAATGTTTGTAACTGACATAGAAGAAGAAAAAAAACTGAGTTATGTGTCATACGATTGGGCACAGAAGGCCCAAAGGTGCAAGCAGCCAGTCTTAGGGCTTGCTAGGTAAAATCCTCTATGCGGAGATAATGCTTCCTTTTTTTTTTTTCCTTTTTTTCTTCTATATCCAGTTTCTAATATGACTAGCTCATATTAGTCACTTAGTAAATTATTTGCTAAATACACTAAATAATAACTCTGTGGAATAATGATTAGTTTAGGGTCAGAGATCACCCTGTGTATGATTCTGGTAAAAGCCAAGGCTCTAATCCTGGAAAAATGTACCTGCCCATTTGTGTAGACACTTAGAATAATGCCTGTAACTCAGGGGCCTCTGTATGTTGATATGAAAATATCCACTTCGGGGTCATCTTTTGTATAGTAAGTGCAGAAGGTAAAAGAAATCATTCTGTGCAAAGCAAGGACTCATTCCTTATTTACTTCTCGTTTGCTCTTTTCCCAGTCAAGCATACATAAGCCAAAGCCAAAGTCTGACTGAGTCTACTGGTAAAGATTCAAGCAGCCACCTTTAGATTCAGGCAATTTACGTAGGCAGTGACAGGTGCCAACTTCCCATGGTCCCTTGCCCCATACCTAAAACAATGACACCAAAACAAAAGGGGCTGTTTGTCTGCCACACTGGCGGTGGGATGCCCCATTGCTGAAGAGCCCGTTCCAGACTATTGCTCAGTGGTTTCATGTTCCACAACTCTGTTCCAAGGAGGACAGGGCAGGAAGCCTCAGGAGGCAATTGAAAGCTGCCTCCTGATTGCCTACTATGACAGATGAGACTGGGAGGTGAGTGGGCGAAGACCTGAAGCAGCTCCTCGCAACCCTCTGTCATCTGTTCTGGATGATCACAAGGTGTTGTGTTCTGCCAAGGCCCAGATTAGCTGTGGTCCCCATCAGCCTGCATGTCCTTTGTGGACATGTGGCAGGTTACCAGGTTTCCTTACTCTATTGCTTTGTTTTTGTTTTGGTAATTGAGATATAATTGACAAATAACATTATATTAGTTTCAGATATAAAACATGGTTTGATATATGAGGGCTATCTGGAAAGTATCCAGCCATATAATCATTCTCATTATATTGACAATGGCTGGCTGGATTTTTTTTTCAGACAGCCCTCATATATTGCAAGGTGATCACCGAAGTAAATCTAGTTAACATCCATTACTATACATAGTTACAGATTTTTTTTCTTGTGAAGAAATCTTAAGATCCACTCTCTTAACAGCTTTCAAATATACAAGAGTGTTATTAACTGTAGTCACTATGCTGTACATTATATTCCTGGGATTTATTTATTTTATAACTGGAATTTTATACCTTTTGCCACCTTCACCCTTTTGCCATCCCCCTGCCCCCCAATTCCTATTGGTTTAGTTTAGAAATTAATGTGGTGCGTGGCACTTCAGGACACACAGGGCTTATGTGCTGGGAAGTTCAGGGGCTAGGTAAAGGATTTAGGAGTGGCTTGAAAGGAGAAATATAAAAGGGGAGAAGAAGAAAAGAGTAGAGCAAGGAAAAACAAAATCAATACAAATGGAACTTAAATTTTTCATGGTCAGAAAGAAGGCAAAGATGATCATGTAAGGTATATTCATGACACTACTTCCTTCCTTTTTGATGTTTTTCATGAGTAGCAACTAAGAATGTTTCATAAGTTAAGCCCTGATCTAATTTCCAAAGACATATAAAAAGAGCCATTTATAGCAGACATAATTCCATTTCACAGTAAAAGCTGGATAGAAATGGATCAGAAAGAGAGGAGATCCTAACATAAGGTCTTACCATAAAAAATATCTCAAATTATCTAGTGTCTCCTGGTTCTTCTCTATTGTCATGTTGGTTCTACTGTCACAGTGAAACATGCAAAGTTTTCATGCATTTCATTTTCACACCAGTTGGCCTAATTTAAACAAAATCTAATCATGAGATTGTCTAAGTTTACATTTCTTCAAATGTGAGGGATTTTACTTTTGACGGTATCGTTTCAAGAACTTATGGTGATATTTTTAGCCATCCTGCCTGCCCTGAAAGTTGCATGCATTAATTTTTTTTTTATTCATCTCATCATCACCTACCATTCTTGAATGGTTAACTGTAACTACAACAGCCTCCGCTCCTTCAGTTCGGATAGGTCTTACACCTTGAATAGAAGCTCCTATGCCCGGGACAGTATGATGATCGAAGAACTCCTTGTGCCATCCAAAGAGCAGGTATGCATTCTTTCAAAAACATTCTTTGATTGTTAAACTTTGATTTGTATGTTTGAATCAAACTCTTTGTCCCATGACAAAAATTGTATTTCTGCATGTTTTATTTTGCATTCTTTTGTAAATCTCCTGTACTGCTGGTTAAAGAAAAAATAAATTGTATCATAAAAAGAAATATCCCTCTCTCTTTCTGCATGAGTCTCTAAAATCTCACAGAGAGCATCTCAGAAAGTCCTAGGAAAGGCATGCATAACTTTCTGATTTCTAGGTTAAATCTATTTCAGTTTTTAAAAAAGAATTAATAATTGGTAGCTTAAGTTGCTGACATCCACATGAATGTATTATTATTCTCAATTGGCTGTGTTTATGCATGTTGAAATTTGCTACATTTGTTTTTACCAAGTAGTTAAAAATTAGATTGGTCATGTTTTGATCTCTTAGTTTCAAAGCTACCTGTAATTGGCTTTCTCAGGATGTGATAGTATTTTGCTTTCTACCAGAATCTCTCCTAGGTTTACTTGGTGTTGGTGCAATTTCTTTCTTCCAGTAATTGTGGTTCAATAGATAATGGTTTCATACAAGCAGTTCCAACAACATTGTCCTGCATATGGGCTCAAGGTGGTTCTTTATTCTAGATACACATAATACCTAGTTTTAAATTTGCAATCATGAGTTGATGGTGAATAAAACTGTTTGGACCACAAAACTAATTTTGAAGGTGGCTTGTAATATTTAAACTTGTAAATGATCAGTGCAGTTAGGCTGGACTTATTTATTCACAGCACAATGAAAGTATGTTGGAGCAGATGAGTAAGTGGCAGTCACATCATCACCAAGTTAGAAGTTAAGCAGTGGACAGTAACCTTTGGGATGCCCACATGCCTGGAGATGCTGATTTTCACACAGGCAGATATTGATTATATTTCACAAGGACCTATAAGAAATATTTTATTACTTCACACACTCTAGAACATTCTTAGCAAGCAGGCCTTACATAAGTGAATACAGTGGCTATTCAGTGTCTGGTCAGACAGAACGTCCTTTGTGGAATAATTATAGGTGCCATAGTATGTTGTGGTTTAAGAGGGTATCAGCATGAGAGAAATCATTTGTCTCAAATATTGAAGCTAAACTATTGAACTTAGGTGTTACCCAGATATTGGTTGAGATTATCTGAGGAACTCTGCTTCATTGGCTGTGATCATTATCCTAGCCAGCTGATCCTGAACTCTTCATGTTCTCAATTGAAATGTCATATTAGTGAATGTGTTTATAACACTATTATAGAAGTGCCTGTTATTCTCTGTGCCCTAAAGAAACCTCACAAAACATAAAATTGCAGGTGAAAAGAGATTCCTTGGGTATCAGCATCTTGCTCTTAAATAAAACATGTACCTTCTTCTATAATAGAATGGCAAATCCTTGACTAAACCAAATTATGGTTTATTTTTCTGAATATATATACTTGCTTTGAGGCAAGGACCTGACATTGGGATCATCACCACCATCATCCGCACTATTACCACTGTAGTTACACTATTTCTCAATTTCTGCACATCAGCCTTGAAGTATAATATGAATGTTTGAGAGGCTACAAGGCTCCAGACAGGCTTTTAAGGGTTCTCACACCAGCACCTGTTCTCTCCCACCAAAATGTGCTAACTCAGGTAGAATGGAGGGGCAGCATTTACTCAGAACAAAGGATTTGTGAAAAGAGATAAAGGGTAAAGAGAACTCTTAGGGCTTCAATTTCAAAAGCATCTCTGTGAATGTCACACTTCAGTCAGAGGAAGGGAGAGCTTAGGACATTTTGAAACCTTTACAAAGAACTCCTAAGTTGATGATTACTGAAGCAGAAGTAAGTTGCTTTCTTAATGACCCCAGAGAATCCCATGGTCTGACAAGCATTCCTTGTGGAATGAGCATGTTTCATGAGTATGTAACCTGACTCTTGGCCACACAACTTCATGATAAATTCACCCAAGATAGGAAAAAGATATAAAAGACATAAGACATTTTAAGGACAACAATTCAGAGCATTTTAAAAGTGTACTGGCTGTATCAGTAGGAAGCTTCTTAATTTTGTTAGTAATGATAATAGTACTGAAGCTATCTAGGGGAATATCTGTATTTCAGGGATGTTCATGCTGAAGTTTTCTGGAATGAAGTAATCATAAAGTCAGCTATTTACTTTCTAACGAATCAGAAAAAAAAAATGAGAGAGACAGAGAGCACAATTATGCACAAATGTTCATTGTTGAATCTAGGTGGAATTTATATGGGTATTTCTTACAATAGTTTTTAAAACTGTTTTTATTTGTAAGAATACCTTCAAATAAAAAAACTTGGAGGAAAGTGGAAAACAAATTCTGTAACAGGTTGTATTAACCTATTTAGTTCCTAGTGTCTCATTTATTATAGAAGAGAAACAGCTAATTCCTCAAAAGAGACTTTCAGAGGGAAGAGTCTATATTTACACTGTGCAAGACTAATGAGAAGTATTTACTTGAGAAGTTCATTTGCACATTTTGTGTTAGAATTAAGTACAAAAATTACTGTCAGATTTAAAAGTACCCTTGTCATTGCCCAGTTAAAGTTTCTTTGATAAGTTCAAGAGAAAAATGGATAAAAATTAACTCTGCACATGCTTTTTTATTCAATAAGAGTAGACCTCACCCAAGCTTAGTTGTTTCTGTATTCTCTTGATACTGATTGATCAGTTTGCTTATTAACTAACAGGTAAAGTACAGTTGAGACCCAGGATAATTTGCACAGGTCCAGCCCCCCCCCACCCCCCCAAAAAAACCAGGCTTCTAAGAACTTGTGCCAGGGGTGGAGGCCAGAGCTGGGCCCCATTCCCTGCTGGGCCTTAATAGGGATTAGTGTGTAAACCACTTAATCACCCCCTTCTCTAGTAATCAAGAATGGCCTCTTTTTTTACTGTGATACTGAATTATCCATGAACTCCCTACTTTTTCACCTTTCCTTTACCTTGTAATCAATTATATATGTCAATAAATCCTGCCTTGCATTTGTCAGAAGATTTTATTTAAAGAATGACTCTCAGGGAATGACTGAGCATCTCCGCTTTAGTAAGAATCAACTGGGGAACCTTTAAGACAATGATTGCTCAGTTCCTAATTCATTTGGTCCTGCTTGGGGCCCAGGCATGGGATTTTAAACGTACCCAGAGTTGAAATCCTACAGGGAGTTTTTAATTGGGGGCACACAATAGAATCATCAGGGACTCTGTGGAGAACATTTGCCTTTGGAATTAGAATCTCCCTAATTGGGTGCCTGAACATTTGGTTTTTAAAGTTCCACAATTGATTCTGGGTTGCACCTCTAGCTAGGAACCACTAATATAAAGCCTCTCTGACTAGCATCTTCTTGTATACTGGTCAGTGAACATCTAAATGTATTTGTTTTATAAGCTCAAATTTGTGTGCATCAGGTTGTCATAGAGCAACATCTGTACTTGGAAAAACTCCTTCCAAATAGGGGGGTAACCAAGAAAAGAGATGACTAAACTGAAGACCAGTTGTCTGAGATGAATATAATAGACTGGTTCTTTCATTTCTTCTGACATAATTATTGAAAGCAACTGCCTGGTATGGCTTATGTAAGTGCTGTGTATGCTCCAGGTCAGCCAGTTCCCATTACATCAATGGACTACAATTTATTAGATGCCATAAGTGTCAGGAGATCTGATGGTGATGCTTATGGTGATGGTGGTGAAAACAGCCAACATGGAGCTCCTCCTATGTGCTAGGCACTATTCTAAGAGTTTCACCAGTATTAACTCATTTACATTTCACAAAAGCCCTATGAGATAATTTCTTGGCTCCATTAAAAAAGATGAAGAAACTGAAGCAGAGACAAATTAATTATTCCCAGGGGACACAGCTGGTAAATGGCAGAGTTACTGGCCATCTGCTTCCTGGTTGCCTTCTTTTATCACTTCTACACTGCACATCTGCATTGCTCAGTGTGAGTGAAAAAATCCAGTAGAGAGCCCAAGGACTTGACTCTCTGTCCTCTGGGATCTCACACGTGTTAATATTCTTATTTTGGGCGTGGTACCATCATCTTGATCCATTTTTAGCATGAAAGATTATGTTTAGACATGTGTTCTTCATTATGCTTACTTCTAATTCTATTAATAAGTTCTTATTTAATGTGCTTTAAAAGGAACTGACAACTTATATTCAGCATCAAGTTATGAAAATAATGGAGAAAATGATTCTGATAAAAATTATCACATGTAAAACATCGTTAAAGAAATGGAAATATTTAACCTTTACTTGCATACAAGATAGATGACATGATAGTGGTCTAAAATTACTTTGCAGGCTAACTAGTTAGCTACACTTCCTTCGCATGTCCCTA
>PVKE010043630.1:0-13299 GCA_004027555.1 Craseonycteris thonglongyai | reverse complement strand
TGACCACTGGGGTGCTGGCCGTGGGGTGCTGACCACGGGGTGCTGGCCATGGGGTGCTGACCAGGGGTGCTGGCCGTGGGGTGCTGACCACTGGGGTGCTGGCCGTGGGGTGCTGGCCGTGGGGGTGCCTAACAGGCACTCCAGAGGAAAAACACTGCTGAATCTGACCAGAGAAACGAGGGTGCTTTCTGACACTAAACACGGCTTGCGACGTCTCCCCCTGGCCCTGAGCCAGCGCCCTCCCACAGCTGTTCCCTGAGGGGATGGGGGGTCCTTCTGAGACCCCACGTGCAGGGGGGCGCTGGATGCTTTGACTATTCACTCCGATCTATGCACAGCCCACCCACGGGCCAGCCACGGAGGGCAAGGGCACAGGCTGGGCGAGCGCGGCCTGCACCTTCTCCCCACGAGGGAAGACCCTGCCGTGGGCGCCCACCAGGCCCGCGCCAAAGGGACCACGCAGCTTCGGGGGACGGTGCCTCGCGCGAGAAAACACAACCACTGCTTTTCAAATGCTGAAGAAAAGACCTCGGCCTTCTTTGGAAATGTTGCTGCTGACTGTGCTGTCTTTTATGCTAAAATCTTTATGGTCAGCAAATAAAGCCGTGTCCATAAATTCAAGGCCAGTTCCACAGACCCGATCGACTTCCTCTTAACCTGCCTGACCAGACAGCACGCTATTTTCTTCTCTTGGTTTTCTGTTTAACATACGAATGAGGGGCTCAAGCCACAGAAAGTGAGAACAGTTTTAGCCCTTACTTCTAATTCTATAGGCCACCAGGTCTTTCTGTGGAAATGTCAGTCTACAAACATCAGAGTGTATGTCACATACTGGTTGCTGGAGAGAGGCCCCAGTGAATGGGGAAATTACATCTTTGGCTACAAAAATGAAAATACAAATGGAGTCCTAAAACGCTACAGGGACTCTGGGACTCCTGGCTCTAACACCCTCGCTTGTCACAGGGGGAAACCCAAGTTCAGGGTCTGGTGCGAAGCAGTCACCGTGACCAGGGCTCCCTGCGACCTGCGGTCTGTGTGTTTTCACCAAAACCTAATGACCTTCTTCTAATTGGTATGGGGGCGGGGGTGGGGGGCAGAGACAAAGTAAGAGAGACAGAGAGAAACTGGGGACACACAGAGACAGGGTCAGAGACACAGACGCAGAGACAGTAAGTTTCCACAGACCTGCCTAAGCGTCTTCTGATGCTATTCTCAGTTGCGAATTGCAAATCACTTTTCAGAATTACTTCTCTCAAAATACCCGGGCACCTGGCCACACTGCCCACCTGATGCTAAAACAGGCACCTTGATCAGCTGGCCGGTGACTTCAAGTGTTCGACCGCCTAGACCACAGAGGCAGAGGTCTGGGCCAAAAGCCACAGAGCGGCTCTGGGAACAGATTGCAGCACAGGGGCCGGCCCGGGCTTTTCAGAGGGGGCGGCTCTGTTTTCTGGAGGATCTCGCGGCCCGGACGCTGTCCTCAGCAGCTCAGCTCTGCACAAGGAAAGCAGCTACAGGACAGTCAGACGTGCACAGAACTGCCCCCTCCGCCTGATACGGAATAATAATTAACCACCCGAAAAATGTGAGCGGGGCGGGCCGGGGCTGGTGAGCCACCGTCAGGGTGCGGGGAAAGATCCAGCTCTTGTGAAGCGGCTGAGCGGGACGTGCATCGGGAGTCCTGACGGGGCCTCCTCTGACCCAGCGGCCGCGTTGCTGGAACTGATCTCAAGCCGTGACCCCAGGCGAAGCCGGGAGGGCTCAGCGGGTTGAGCGCTCACTTTGCAGCCCTGGGGTCCGAGGATCGAATCCCAGCCCCGGCCCGTGTGGACTCATGTGCTGAACTGGGGTGCGCTTCCCATGCGGGAGCCCCCAGCCTGGTTCCCGCCCTGCACGGCCCCCGCCCACCTGTGTGGAACGAAACCATGTGGAAAATGGATGACGTGCAACCATGGAGACGGCTCTGGGCCTCCCCCCTCTCTCTCTGTCTATCAAAACAATAAATATTTTAAAAGAAAAAGAAAGAAAGAAGTGACCCCAAAGAAAAGGGACACTCACTACCACATTCGAGTCGACCCAGGCGCCCAACAGGAAACACGCTCACTACGGTACAGCTTCCTAATGAAATGCCACGCGGCCGTTACAAGTGAGCGACAAAGCCATCCCCAACACGGAGGAAGTGCTGAGGACCTTACAGTGAAAAGCAAGGCCGGTTGTATGTGCGTCGTGATGGCAACCGCATTCAAATAGGCTCTCACGTAGGAAAAACGGAAGGTGGGGTTTGGGGGGAATTCTCTTAACTTCCTGTAATGTTGACCCACCGTTTCCCAAACTGTCCAGAAGGACGAGGGGGTTCTGTCCGGGGCTTCACACTTTGCTCTGTGTATGTGCATCAGCACATAAATACTTTAATACATATCAACAGCGCATTTCAGGTATTTTCCTTTCAACGGCGGGGTCGGGTGCAGCCCACCTTTGGCAGTTGGCAGAGTGTTCATGTCACTCCTGCCTCAAGCCCTCCAGGGCCCAGGGTTCCCCCAGACACAGCGCGGGGTTCCTGGCTCCCGCCAGCTCCCAGAGAGCCCCGGGCGTGGGGATGGCCTGTGCCCCACGCCACACGCAGAGCGCCCCGGGCGCGGGGATGGCCTGTGCCCCACGCCACACGCAGAGAGCCCCGGGCGCGGGGATGGCCTGTGCCCCACGCCACACGCAGAGAGCCCCGGGCGCGGGGATGGCCTGTGCCCCACGCCACACGCAGAGAGCCCTGGGCGCGGGGATGGCCTGTGCCCCACGCCACATGCAGAGAGCACGGGTGTGTGAGGCCCTGGGTCACCCCCGCGGCCACCCCGTGCTCTGAGACATCGCAGCGCATCCTGGACCCAAAACGGCAAGTCCACGGCTCTGAGGCCTGTGTCCTGTCTGCTCCATGCCCGGAGCACCTGGGGACAGGAGCTCCTGGACGCACGCCCAGCTCCCCGCGGGCGAGGGAGGGGAGCTGCCCCCGGGCCCCCCATCTGCACCCCAAGGAGCTGATCGCCCCAAGAACAGCACAGGCAACGAGCCTTCACTCAGCCACCTCCACGCAGGGGGTTCGGCCACACGCGGAAGCACACGGAGCTTTGGTTTGTTTCTAGAAGCGTTAAAAAGGGAAGAAGATCTCAGGGCCCAGCCGTCCGCCTGAAGAGTGTGGCTCTGGCGGAGCTGCTGCGTGACGGCGGCCGCGGCCGGCTGGCCTGTCCGGAAGCGCGGGAGGGACAGCGGCCCCCGTGCTCACTGCGGGTGTGTCTGAGCGGCACGGTTTCCAACAGACGCGTCTGTGAGTAACCCTCTGGGGGGGACAAGTTTTAATTCCGCCAGACCTATTCATACCCGTCCAGCTCCGAGCCGTCGCACCTACGTGGCTCAGAAGCTGGCGGGACCTTGGGTCAAGGAGACACCAGTGCTGGCTTTCGGCAGAAAATGTGCTGCTCTCCGGTAGAACAGCCACTTAAGCAAGAACGTGGAAATGATGTATCTCCCCGCGTGTGCAGCGGGCGCTTCGCTGGGCTCGGTCCCAGTGCCCCATCCGCCAGGGACAAGCAGGGACGTGCCCCCAGACCCAGAAGCGCACTCTGATGGCCCAGAGCCGTGAGGACCTCACGCACCAAGATCGCCTCCCTCACGGTTCCGTCGCCCACGTCGCACAGGATAAAATCACAGCCGACGGGAACGGCAGAACGTGAGGCGGGCCTCTCTCCACCCCGTAGCGAGAGGCCCCCGAACGTGCGTGAGGCCAAAGCGGCGGCACCCGCCGTGTGAGCCTCGTCAGAGAGAGAAAGCCACGGAGGAGGCAGGGGGGCGGCCAGACGCTGCCCCACGCAGGGCAGAGGCCCGCGGGCGCTCCGTCCCTGCAGCGTCTCCGGCCGCGTTCCCGGTGAGCGTCACTGGTATGAACGAAGGCACCAGGGGGGACAGCGCTGGTCACGACCGACAGCCTGCAAAGGGACCGCGCGGCAGCGGTCCCGGCCCAACACGTCAGAGGAGAGGCTGCCCCGGAGTGAGGTCTGGGCAAGCGGCCGGGGCTCCGCCTCTTCCAGGGAGCTCAGCCGACTGGCCGAGCGGCGCGGGGCGCCCGGCAGCAGCCACCTCACACAGGCGGTCAGAGGACCGAGCAGTGAGCTCGTCAGGCCCGAACCCCAACTCCCCTGAGGTCGGTCCCCCAGCCTCAGCCGGGACCACCACACTCTGGGCTGAATGCCCCGATCCCACACAAGGCGCGGGAATAAGCGTCACAGGGAGAAAGAACAGAGGGGAGAGTCCCGGCCGGCCCTCTTTCCCGGCGACTGTCACAGAACGGAAAGGCCAAACCGCACACCCGAGGGGACAGCCGTGACCCTCGGGCCAACCTCTCACTTATCTGCGACTTGGAGCCAGAGGTGACTTCAGAAGAGCCCAGGGAGGTGGGGACAGCTCAATGGTTGACAGCCTACCTCAAAGTCACGAGGTCCAGGGTTCGAGTCCGGCCCCGGCCCGTGCAAACCCACGTGCTGAACGGCGGTGCAGCTGCTCACCACCAGGACGGCGGTGAAGGTTCCCGCCTCCCATGCGGGGACCCCCAGTTTGGTTCCAGCCCCACAGGGCCCCACACCCACCTGTGTGGAAGGAAACCATGTCACAACTAGTGACGTACAACTATGGAGACTGCTCTGGGCCCTCCCCCTTCTCTCTTTCTCTCAAACAATAAATCTTGAAAGAGAGAGAGAGAAAAGGGGTATGGACTTATTGCCATCACAGAGCCATCCCATAGCCATCCTAGAGTTCAGACAAAACACTAGAAACCCGTCCTAACGGCGTTGAGGCCCTGTGTCTTCTCTACACAGGAAGGCCACATCTCGGTGACTAACAGGTGAGTCACAGCAGGGCTAGAAGTGATCATGTTAGCATACTAACAAAAAACCTATTGATAATCATGAGAGTGAAGTCTCAGCCACTCAGAACAGAGCAGATGACACTCCCGTGAAATGATGGGCGAGCCTGAAGACACCCCATCAGCTCGCGCGCCTTCTGCTTCTATTAGTGACGGCCCAGGCTCTTCACGGAGCGCAGGCTACCCCACTGCTGGCGCTTCTCTGCAGACCTTCCCCTCTCCCACGTACCCGGACCACTGCAGGGAAGCCGCAGTCCACAAATAAGGTCAGGGACACCCCCCGCCCCACCCGCCACCCACACAGAGGGCGCCGCTAACCCTGCCAGACTCTTCCCCACACGCACATTCTCAAGGAAGAAAACAGGAACCATCCTATGCTTTACAACGTCTACAGCAATGGGGTGGCCAGTGACCCTGTCTGGCTGTTTAGAAAGTCTCCATTTTTCACTATTGTAAACGCATTTCTGTCCCTCTCGGTCCATATCCTGCAACAGTCCCAGAAGACATGCCCTGAGCCGGAACTGGGGGCCCAAACGCACTGCTCGTGAACACTGGTCAGCTCATCCCACCCATGCTCTCTGTCCCTCCTGCAAAGCGAGATTCCTGGAGCCTCGTGACCGGGGCTGTGCCCCCTGCCCACGCCTTCTGGTGGCCGGCACCTGTAACAGCCTGGCCGTTTCCTAAGAGGAACCAAGGTTCTCCTGCCGTCTTTCTGAACACCTTCAATACCCGAGGGGGCCAGGGACCCTCACGCTGCCCTCAGCTTCCCGACAGCCTGTTTGTCCTCCAGCCGCCTCTGCCCTGTGTCGCTGCACGCTCGCCCCTCGCGGCAGCCCCAGGACCCGGGCAGGCCCGGACCTGCTGAGCTCCGAGAGAATTCCACTCCGACCCCGCCTCCCCCGGCTCCCTCCGGCTTCCTGGTCTAATCGGCACATCTGTCCCGGTCCCTGTCCCGGTCCCTGTCCCCTGCTATCCGGATGCACCACTCCGCTCCCACGCCGGTCACAGTCGCGCTCAGAGCTGGCCCTTGTCTGCTCCACGGCCACTCTGATTCCTAGACGAGGACAGACACCCAACCACACGGGTGCGGGGCAGCCTCGTGCCCCTCACTACACCTGCGGCAGGTCCTCCCTCACATAGACTTCAGGGTCCAGAGGACGGACCAAGCCTGACTGGGACCCCGGCGTCGGCACCAGGCTAGAAATAGGGCCGCGGAGCACTTAACACGTGACAAGTGGGGTGATGTCGCTGAGAAGCAAAATCACATCATTAGGTCTGTCACCGCACATGCCCAGCCGGCCCCCCTCGGCGTGCCGAGGACACACTGTCCCCCGAGGCCAGTGACATAAAGCCGGCTCACAGCCAGCATGGTCCATTTGGCGTCGATCAGCTCCCGATGGCCCTGGGGCCACCGGCCGACGGGGCCACACGGCTGGCTGACGCTGGGATCCCGACGAGTTTCACCAAGTCTGCCACAGGGGCAGCGGCGACCGCCGCGCCCGGCTGGTGGAGCTGCTGGATTGGGAGCAACTGAAAACTACGAGATTAAATGGAGGCGGGAATACAGCACAAGTTCAAGACCAGACAGCTGTCCCTCCCGTTTCAATGTGGATAATAACACCATCGGGGCCAAAACCGAGGGGCGGCGAGCGCGCCTCGTTTCCACCGTAAACAGGAGCCTCTGGTAGCAGAACACGCTCCTGTCTGTTACGGAAGGCAGCGTGCGTCTCATCACAGGCACAACTACAAAGCGACCGAAGCATCTCGCTGTGTCGATTCCTAACTTAAAATCGAGTGACACTGTACTTAAAGGAGGGGAAAAAACACACCATCATAACCTTAGACTCTTCATAAATGAACAGTTTCCAGCTAACCAAATGTTTCCTAGAGCAAATGGCAGGAAGAACTGAATTTTTAAGATGCCCATTTCCAACATGTACGATTTCTTTGTTCTATTCAAATAACTCTAGTGACCATTTTTAAGGGATTATTCATTTCACGTGTTCTCCATGTAAACATTTACTCACTACCTTTATTTAATTTTCACCTTTCAACAAGTGTATTGTCATTTTACCAAGTGAAAATTTTCAGTTTCCTTCAAAAGAAGATCGTTGACTTATATTGTATTATAAACCCAGACACCTGATGCTGCCCAACATCTGAAAGCTGCCTAAAGATCTGAAATGGCTGTCTGGCTATTCTTGACACATATGCCTTAAACCTTTAAGAACAAAGAATTCCAAACAATATCACCTGTTCTGTGAAGCTGTTTTCTAGGCATGTTTATCAGAAGTGAGCTCTTCCCACACCTGAGTCAGGTCGGGGTCAGGCGGTGGTCTGTGGGCTACTGACAGGCTCAACTTTCTCCCTCTTCACAATCCTAATCGCACTAAACACATCCATCTTATTTATTGCTGAGCAATGTCCCCACCATCTGCTCTCACTAGTATTTCATCTGAAAATGCAATTCTTTTTTTATACATTCAGCCCCAGTAATTTGTGCTCTGAATATTTCATTACAAAGCCACTAGCGGGGCGAGGGAGGAAGTGAGAATAAATTCAATCATCTCAATAATTATTTATACCTGGCTTATAAACAAAATCACTAACTGAATTGTGAAAGGCAAGTCTACAAATATTTTGAATTTCTGCTCACGTTCAGCTGCCAAAATGCCAACCGATATCTCAGTACTGAACGTTTTTAACAAACCACCTTCAGCCGGTTCAAAATGTTTTGGGGTTTTAGTTCCAGATGGAGTGCTGGTTTAGCTGGGTGAGTGACAGAATATAATCCAGGGTGATCATTTCTCATTAAATCATAAAGTGTGTATTACTTATTTTGGGTTTGGAAAATCAGAGCATTTCCATCATTAAGTGCCTTGGGAAGGCTTGAAATTATTTCATACTTTAACACCCAATCCTGTAAAACTGCACTTGTATGCTGTGTCAGATTTCAACTACACACACAGATGAAGTGACAGAATTTAAAAGTCAAAAGATGTTTCCCATTACAATTCCTTCTTCACTAACCGGTATTTAGCTAAGAATGAAAGTATTCTTCTACCTTGCATCACAAATTAGCCATGATGGTATTTGCTATTTCCAAATGAAGATGCTCACCCATGCAGAATTATAGTAACTCAAACTCGCAACATTTTCAAGAGAGAAAACCTCACTGTTCTTATTAGAAACACACGATGGTGCAAGTGGTTCTTTTTCTCCCATCTTTTCCTAAACACAATTTTTTCTCCCTCTTATAAGCCATATCTAGTAGCATTATCAGCAAAATACCAATCTATCATTAATATTTTTCTCTCCTTGCCAAACAAATATCAGTGTGTTAGAAGCTTAATTTTAAAGCAAAGAGTAAACAAAACTAAAGAACTATAATTTTCGGGAAGCTGGGATGGCTCAGTGGGTTAAGTGCTCACTTTGCAGCCCCGGGGACCAGTGATCGAATCCCGGCCCCGGCCCATGTGGACCCACATGCTGAACTGGGGAGTGCCCCCCATTCAGTTCTCACCGGGGCGAGACCCCGGCCCAGTTCCTGCCCTGTGAAGCCCCGCACCCACCTGTGGAATGAAACTATGTGGAAAAATGAATGATGTGCAACTATGGAGACTGTTCTGGGCCCTCCCCCTTCTCTCTGTCTCTGTATCTCCCTCTCTCTCTCTCTCTCTCTGTCAAAAACGGTAAAAATAAATCTTTAAAATAAAATAAAATAAAAAAGAACTGTAATTTTCTATTCATGCTACCCATCTTCTCTAGTAGCCTCCCCAAACCATGTTACCTCTGCCGTGGTGGCCGATTCGGTGACTCACCACGGTGGCCCAGAGGAACTGCCGTCTCCTGTCCCTGTCAGCCTCCGGGTTATCGCCTTCAAATCTCGCTGAGCACGGTAAACATGTCCCTTAGTACAGTCTCCTCACGTCCCTTCTCACGCTTCCCTTACACAATGTCCTTCCTTCCCTTTCAAAGGCAAATCGGTCACAACAGTTTTAATGTTTTGTTTTTTACACTATGTTCAACACCCACAGATGTTTTTACATTCAAATAAATCCTAGACAAACTGTTAAGTTCAGTCATAACCTAACTTTTTCCTTACTAAACATGAGGCAATTAAAAAAAGTTAGGAGGGTAACAGTTTCAGGTTACTCTTGCAAATTTTCTAAACTAAGCCCTTAAGAGGTCGGTGCAATTACCAACATACACGCTCACGAAAGAACGCCCCACCAGCTATTCCAAACACGACGGAGCAGACACATCTCGACCTCAGGGGATGTCATTAAAAATTCTGCAGCACTGCCTCCCAAATGCAAAGGCATGAAATTCCACGGAACGTCACAGTACAAACAGCATCACCCTGATATCCACAATATCCACACCGTTTTAAGACGGTCGCTGAAAGGCTACTCGTAAGGGAAGCGGAAGGTGGCACAATACCGATTTTCTAACCATCTTAACGCATCTGTGCGGTGCTGTCACCTGGGTCCCGACTTTTCTGGAGAAATGATGAGGGATGAGTAGAAGTCACACGCTGCATGTATTAAATGCAAACATTTCCATGATAAATTTCGTTCTTCCACCTTCTCCATTTGCAAGACGGAAACTCCAGTCATCTCCTCGGTTGGCTTTCTAATCCCTACTCCGTGCCCATGTGGAGAGAGCACCTGTAGAGGTTTCGGCCCGCTGCCCCCACCCCGGGACCCAGGCGGCGGGTGGTGACGCCCATTCATGCTCCCGCTATCCTGTCCCCCAACACTGCCCTTGGCCTCCCTGTACAAGAGCCTCGCTCCTGAGCAACCCGACACAAAATCGCTCCATTTCGCAATCCACTCATAGTTCATCTAAAAGGGTCATGTCCAGGCTGAAAAAGCTGTCCTTATCACAAAGCTCAGGATTAAAACTTCAACTTCCCAATAGATAACATCTATAAAACAAGATTCTTATTAGAAGCACAGCGAGCAAATGAGCTAGTCACGGGTTAAAATGAAACAACCCATTTCAAAGCAAAACTTGAGAAGCAATTATTGACTAGGGAGTTGCCACATTTTTACATTCACTCACACTTTTCCTACGTCGTCACACAAGATGCCACTCTGTACTTGCACGTTTCTTTTCTTTGGGTGCGTTGGGGATGGAGATTCAGAGCTTCTGTCTTAATTTCTAAATTCACTGCCTTCGCTCAATCACAATTGTGGCTGCAATTGCGTTGGGTTAGAAAAAATTATTTAAAATCCTCACCAACCACTGGGCGCAGAAAAGATTCACTATATAAACATGAAGATTAGCCACCTTTTTCCTGGATTGGGAACAAAAAGCAGCAGCTGACCAGCTGTCTGTGGAGAGTTATTTATTAATTGTTCCACAATCAGTGCTGAAGTTCACACCAAACCAAAGTACCCACAGAGGCTGAACAGAAAGAGGACAAAATAAGTTTTCAATCCAAGATCTGCTTTGCCCTCCTACTCACTCAACTTCTCCAGGACCTGTCGATATGGGAATAAAGCATCTATTTCCCCGTTTCCTTGTCTTCTCCGTCCTCAGAGATCCTTACCTCCTTAGCACACAACCTCCACCCACTGTTTTTATTCCCTACGAACACGGAGAGAGGGTTTTCCCTGCTTTGGAGGATAAGGTCCAAATCATTACATTTTTCTCCAGCGATTTCTCCACATTTCCCAAGAGACAGCGATTTCAACATGCGCGCACCATGCCTTCACAGGCTTATCTCGAAGCAGATTCCAACCTGCCTGGTCATATTCAGGCCGCGTGACGCTGGTCTTCACGTCGGTCCGAGCCCCGTGTGAGTCCTGCCGGGCAAGGAGGCGCGCGCTGCTGTGGGCTGTCACTTTTGCCAGCACACCCACATGGGAAGCTCCCCTGCACAGCTGAATGCCCGCGGCAGGTGGCTGTGACCATGCGCCGTGAACACGCTTCTTTGTTGATGGAAAACACTGCACCTCTGTCAAGTCCACCATGTCTACGGTACTTACTAGCAGATGAGAAACCGCCAAGAATTACAAATTCTATCCAACTCGTAACTCGATGGCTTTACGTAACCTAAATGTGTTCCATAGACACGAAGGAATTACGCGGCACTGAAGGGTATTTTAAAGTGCCCTGAGTATTTGATGCTTTTCTACTTTAGGGATTGACCTCCTAACTTATTTGTACAATAAAATTTCAATATATAGGCAGTCTTCTAAGGCAAGATGAAGAAATTTTTCAGAGGGCGGGGGCGGGGGAGGTTTTGTGAGCATACCAGGGGTCTCCAAACTTTTCAGCCCGCGGGCCGCATTAACTATCAAACAGCAGTTTGGGGCCGACTATACACTCGAGGTCCAAATAAAAAAGAATCAAAACATAGATGTTGTTTTCATTATTTATTTAATATTATTTTATTCAGATAAAAAGGTCTCCACGGGCCGGATGAGAGGGCCTCGCGGGCCGAATGCGGCCCGTGGGCCGTAGTTTGGAGACCCCTGGTATAGACCAACTTCAAATTTTCCTGTGCAAACATATTCCTAATGTGTGGGGGTGGGGAGACCAATGCTATCATGAACTACCCAGAGTCATGACCCAAAAAAATGTTACGCACGTCTTCCCTGGAGTGAGCCAAGGGTCATCAAGAACTGAAGACAGAAGTTAGTTAGCCGTCCTCACATACAATACTTGAAGAAAATAAAACAGGGGTAGGGGGAGAGAAAAGAGGACTCAGTTATAGATGGGGATGGGAGAACTGACTGGGTTGGTGAGCACACACAACAAAACACAGAGATGATGTAGAACTGTATACCTGGAACCTGTGTACTTTTACTAACCAGTGTCACTCCAGTAAATTTAATTTAAAAAAAAATACAAAGAAAACAAGTATTTTACATTTTGTATTTGCCCCCTTTATCTTTTCAAACTATCATCTCACAGGGGATTTGTTCAGATTTTTTTGATCAAGGGTAAGACAACAGAATTCCTAAAAGCTGTGTTCAAGAGAGTGTTTCTTTTCAGTAATAAATTAAGGACGTTAAAAACGCAGTCCGTGGCCGCAAAGTCAGGAGGCTGGGCCCTCGCAGAGGGCAGCCGGCCACGAGCCAGCGCCCGGAGGGACCCCAGGCCCAGAGCGGCGTGGGCACCGCCAGCCTCCCCCTCCATGGAGCAGGACACACGGATCACAGCCTAGTGCAGAGGGGAGTCTTGCATCACATGCTAAAAATGAAATGCTGTCATTATGAATCAGAGACTACATGAGGGCCATAAACCTGAGGAAATGATAGTCCTCAGATGTAGTCTGCTCTAAAAATATAACTTCCACGTTCAGCAGCTCCTTTTCCTGAGGGAAGATTTTCAGTTTAACAGGAACCCATGAAGGGCTGCATGTCCTCTGGAGGCCACCCTGCGCCTCTGTCACCCAGCCCAGGCTGAAACGCTACAACTGGCACGGAACCACCTGCCACCTGACTTGTGTGATACGGAAACAAAACCTGAGGAAGCAACGCTCGGGTCACTGCCCGCGATTCCTTTAAAGTACAGGTTTTGTTTTCCTATTTTTCTGTCCCCATGATTGAATCGCCGCACAAACGACTGACCAGCAACCGCTGGATCACCGTCGTCCTGGCCCTGAACGTAGAGCAGCCCGCAAAGTAAAAACCTGGCCTTTATAAAGGATGATACGCAGACACACGCATTGCAGGGGGCACACAAGGCGGGGTGGGGAGGCAGTGCATGAGCGATGGGGCGAACCCCGGATCTGAGCAGAGAAAGCGGGGCTGGACGGCAGTCAGGGCGCGGCAGGTGAGGCGGCAGCGCTTCTGTTCAAGGAAACGACCTGGGGGAAGCCGGGATGGCTCAGTGGGTTAAGCGCTCACTTTGCAGCGCCGGGGACCAGGGATCGAATCCCGGCCCCGGCCCCGTGCGGACCCATATGCTGAGCTGGGAGCTCCCCCAGTTCAGTTCTCTCTCTGTCTCTGTCTCTGTATCTCTCTCTCTCTCTCTGTCAAAAAACAATAAAAATAAATAAATATTAAAAGGAAACGACCTGGTCTAGGGAGCAGCCGCCTGAGCAGAGGAAAAGCTGCCTTGCTGCCCCAGCGCAGCGGGCACACACGCAGGTACGTCCCTCGAGAAGCCCGCTCCTGCTGAAGCTCTCAGTTCCCCACCGCACTGTCATGTGTGCTCTATCCTTTACATTTCCACTCATTCAGCAACTGCAGCGCTCCATTTCCAAGCACAACTTTCTCATTTTACACAGCCATCTAGTTTTAAGTGACATATTTACTAACATACAAATACCTATTCTGCATCTTCAACATTTACGTGTTTTACTCTTTCCTTCCCATTGCTTTTTCAACCTTTTCAAGCATTGTTAAACTATGATTTAACAATACATTTTTTCC
>PVKE010043629.1:0-13291 GCA_004027555.1 Craseonycteris thonglongyai | reverse complement strand
AGGTCAGATTCATAAAGTCCTCCCTGAATCCCAGGTCCATAAGTTTAGTGCCAATGTTTTCTTTTATGCGATTTATTGTTTCCTTTCTTATTTGGAGGTCTTTAATCCATTTTGAGTTAATTTTGGTATATGGTGAGAGATCGCAGCACACATTCAGCCTTTTGCATGTGGTTTTCCAGTTTTCCCAGCACCATTTACTGAAGAGGCTTTCTTTACCCAATGTATATTTTTCGATCCTTTATCAAAAATAATCTGTCCATAAATTTGTGGGTTTATTTCTGGGTTTTCAATTCTATTCCATTGGTCCATGTGCCTGTTTTTCTGCCAGTACCAAGCTGTTTTGATTACTGAGGCTTTGTAGTACAGATAAAAGTCAGGCAGTGAGATGCTCCCAGCTTTATCCTTCTTTCTTAGGATAGCTTTGATTTTGATGCTTTTTAGTGGTTTTAACATTTTTTGTTTCATCTCTTCCACACTGGTAAAATCTTACTCTGTGGGCTCTGTTTTCATTCGAGGAAAGAAACAAAACAAAATAAAAATGTCTCTGGGTTGAGTTTGGTGAATAGAAAGGGTGGGGCATGAGAATCATGCTGTTTGGAGTCAAAAACTGTTGGTCAGGGCAGAGTGGGCAGGTGTGTCGTCATGGTGTACTTTGTTTGTGTAAATTACCCATTATGAAATGGGCAAGTGCATTGAATGAGTCTCCAAAAAACAAAAATTACTGACGCTGAACACAGGCTCTCACAACCTTGCCAGCTGACATGCTGATGCAAATGGATTTCCAGAACAATTACCTACAGGGGAAGCTTGTACTACAAGGGGCTCACCCTCCAGAAGCAATTCCTGTGTTTTTTGGGTTCCCCTCTTGAATGTATGTACTGGGCCCCGAATGAGGTACACAATTAAAAAGTAGCAAGATAGCTGTAAACTTTTGAATCGTCAAAGCAATTTTTTTTTCAGGGTTTACTTGCTTCATAAATAAATCTCACTAAATAATATCACCTTATTACTTCCATTGCCTGTATATAAATATCCAAACTCCCCTTTAGAGACTCATAAATATTAAGCACAAACTAACAGGATTAGAATGGAATTTATGTTCTGAAAGCAAACTTAGTAAAGAAAAAGTAAGATCTACAGCTAAAGAAAATATATATTCTCAAATCAAATCATTGCAGAACATTATTTTAGGTATTTTTATTTACATGTTAGACACTTGAATGAATATATGTGGCTCCTAAAAGTGAACACAAATGAAAGCATTATTAAACTATTTAAAACACCTTGAAATACAATCCAGAGTTGTTCAGGTGGTAGGTAACTTCCTTTATTAGAATACACATTTCTCTAAATAACTCTCATAGCCTAATCAGGTGTTGTGTTCTCTGGAACCTGACTGGTCTAGCAGGAAAGAGATGCTCAGTTTTGGCCTTTACTTGTTTTACTTGACAAAAATTTGGGCTTTGAGTCCAGCCCAGAGCAGATTTGCCCTGGGGCTACATGGGCGGTCCTGGACTCAGGCTTTATACACTCAGCCAGACTCAATGTGCTGTCCTTGAAATACCACCTTTTTGGGCTTTCAACTGCACTGTTCTTCAGCAATGAGTACATTTCTGGTCTGTAAAAATCTCTATTTAATTTTTTAATGTTATTAAATGTTTCTTAATTTAATTTTTCTATTATTTCTGTGTTTGAAGAACAATTTTTTTTAGTTTGTAGTTAATCTGTTATGTTAAACTAGAAATCAATATTCTGATCCTATCATAAAAACCACATAAAATAGGGGAAGCCGGGATGGTTCAGTGGGATAAGCGCTCACTTTGAAGTGCGGGGGACCAAGGATTGAATCCCGGTCCTGGCCCGTGTGGACCCATATGCTGAACTGGGGAGTTCCCTCAGTTTAGTTCTTTCTCTGTCTCTGTATCTCTCTCTCTCTCTGTCAAAAACAAACAAACAAACAAACAAACAAACAAAAACACATAAAATAGAAACATGTACAGTGTAATGATTACTCAATAATAATTAGTACAAAGCAGAACTTGCTTTTTCTTGAAACCCTTCTATAATTTTTTTAACATTTTGAATAAGTAACATATTCATATGGTTCATAAACTAAAAACAGAATTTTCTTAAAATCTGATATTTGGGCCTGCTTTAAATGTGAGTGTATTCTTCTTTGTATATGTGGTGGGATGTGATTCTATTGGGCTATTGTACTAGGAAAGCTTATGTTTAGGTTGTCTATATATCACAGAGAAAGTTTGGTCTCTTGCATGATTACTACGGGCTAAATTAGATAGAAGTGGATAAACATTTATTTAATTTCCTTGTTTTCACCATGGAATATGTTATGGAATGAACTGAGTCCTCCCAAAATTCAAATTACATCTCTAACCGCCACTATGACTGGATTTGAAAACAGGACTTAAATGAAGGTTAAATGAAGTCCTAAGAGTGAGGCTAACTTAATCTGATGGAACTGGTATTCTTATAAGAAAAAGAAGAGACTCCAGAGATCTCTTTCTGACTGTTCACAAAGGAAAAGTCAAGTGAGAAAACAGAACGCAGCATCTACTAGTCAGGAAGAGAGGACAAACTAGAAATCAACCATGTTCTTGGACTTCTATCCTCCATCAGGGACTGGGGGAAAATACATTTCTGTTTTTTAAGGCACCCAATCTATGGCATGTTAGGCTGGTCTGTGCTAACTAATAGAGTAAGTATACTACATGTCCTCCCCTGGGAGCCTTTTTTCTCTCTTTTCCAAAGACTCACCTAGTTGTATCTGAAATAGTAATGGGAAGGAGTCACCTGACTACATGCATTGAGCAAGAGGTTCTGGTATTCTAACATTTTAAAGAGACTTTCAACGGCAAATTTCTCTGTTGTTATTCCTATCTTCACTCCCACTTCTAGAGGTGCTTGCTGTGAGTAATTCCCAATCTTTGAAACCATCTACAGTGTAAACAGCTGGTTCTGCAATCTTCACCCAGCATTAGGAGATTAAGATTGGGTTTGCTCTTTTTTTTCTATCTTTTTTTTTTTTTTTTTTTTTTTAGCAAGGCAGTTACCATTTGTCCACCTGCTACCTAACTCTCAAAATGTTGTTGCTATAATCTCCTTTGTCATTCTATTTGTCCATGGATTTACACATTTCTTTTTTCTAATTCCATTAAGAGATGTTTGGTGACATTTCAGCAAAAAAATAAAAATAAGAGTACTCAAAAATATGTGTTCAGTCCTACATCATTAATTGGAAATTGCCTTTTTTGAAGCTCTAATCCCAATGATAAATTTTATATGTCTGAGCACTATGTTATGTGTATATAATAACTTCACATTTCTTTGTATTTTCCTCTAATAGAAATTCCATGAAGATTAAGATGGTTAGGATCTGTCTTCAGTGTCTACCACAACTCCTGACGCACAGTAGAGGTTCAATAATTATTTTGTAAATATACGAGATGTTCACCAGATTTTTATGATTGCCAACTGCTAGAATTTTTTTCTGGATAGAGTTCTACTTTCCTCACTTTAATTCAATTTTATCCCCAGCTCAAGTTGATTTTTTCTTTTAATTACTAATGAAAATACAATTCCAGTGAAATAATAAAGGTATTTTAATGAATGCCTTTAAGTGAGTGAAGTTTGAAAAAGCATTTTGAGACCTTACTTGGGGCCCCATATATTTCCAAATAACACTACTCTAATTACTTAAATATCATTATTTTTTTTGCTCAATACCTTAATTTTACATAGGATTTCAGGCAATATAGAATATTTATTCAACTCATTTAAATAAATACAGTAGACTCTCAGTTAACTGGCATCCATGAGGATTGGAAGATGACAGATAATGTACCTGGACTTTCAAACAACTGGCACAACTTTCAAGCAACTGACACAAAACTCCAGTTAACTGAGATTCTACTATAACTCTTTTTTCAAAATTTTAACACATTTGTTATCTAAAACTATCTTGAACACCACTAAGAGTATACATAACTCACTTTAGGAAACACATTATTGTGAGCTTCACTCAGCCTTAGGCCTATAGCATATACAGATTGTTTATTTTACCATCGAATGTAATCTTTAAAATTTTATTTAAGCTAATTTTTCTGAAATATGTTTAATTATAATAAATAAATCCAGTGCATGTGTTATTCATTAAGAAATAAATGTTAGTTTTAAAATGTACAAGAAAAAATAATAACATGTTTTATTTTTGTTCCACATAGCACAATTATGTTCTCTATAGCAATGAAGTCATAAATTAAACTATGCTTGTTCTTTGCTGTGATGAGTTAAAATAGAAATTGGGATGTTTTTTCAATAAGATTTTGACTATAATCTGTTTATTACTAAATAATAATGCCCCTACAATTAGTTTGGAAAATAATTCATTTTGTACTTACCAACTATATCTCTCATAAGGCCTATAAGAATCTCGTCTCCTATAATCCAAGGACGTTTCCCTATTTCATGACCATAGGCTCCCCTGAAATTTAAAAGAGACATAAACATTATTAGCTTGTGTGTGTGGTGTGTATGTGCCTGTATACATGTGATTTTTTTAAGTATTAGCTTCAGCAATGGACATTTCCAAATGAGTCTTTAATATTTTAGTAATTATATGAAAGTATGCTTTATAAAACCAAAAGTAATACTTGAGAATTCTGTATTTTAACTTGTCATTAAATTTCTTTGATTTCCTTTTGTTGAAGGTTAGGAAAGAGTCCCCCTATATTATTTTATTATTATTATTATTACTATTATTTTTAGAACCTAAGCTGTTATTTTTTTCTTTTATTTTGAAAAATTTACCACTATGTGAATACTCTACTTGTATACCTATAATATATATAGTGTTTACACTAAAACATACCTATTTTTTGAGGCTAGAGATTAAAATGCTAATATACTCAATTTTAATAAAGTTTATAAAGTGTCTAAAATGTAACTATACTCATGATGATATTTTAAGTAGATAAAGAAAGTTGACAATAATCAAAGCCAATACTACCATTTGACCTATTTTCCAGCAATTTCATCTATCATATTCCAGCTTAATTTTATTATTCCAATAAGTATTCCAGTATGCATAATGAAAAAACACAAAATACATACGAGTAAGATCACTTTAACTGTCAAAAAGTTTTCATCAAATGAAAAAGGTAAATACATTTGAAAAATTGAGAAGAAATTAAACAAAGGATGAAAGAGGAGCTGTTACAAACTTGTATCATAGGAAGCTCTAATTAGATTGTTCTTAGTCTTTTAGGAAGTCAAAAACTATGTAAACTTAGAAGAAAGAAATGAGTATGTGTTTACCATATAGCACAAATTGTGAATTCATGTTCTGAAATTCAGTAAGCTGGCAGTAAGCTGAACCTGCTCTCAGAGATCAAAGTTAGCAGTACATGTCTCCCCTAAAATATGTTTCTGCGGTAGTATATTGATTATCTTGAGCTGTAGGCACTTGAAAAACATCAAATTAAAGGAGAAGCTTTCTCTAAATCCTCTTATTTGCCTAAAAACAGATCCTCCAAAAAGAACTCAATTTTCTCCTACTTATGAATTTCATCAACAAAGAAAGTTTGCCTCTTACTTATCACGGAAGAGATTAGAAGTCAACACCTTGCCCAGACAAATTTTGACACAAATTCATACCTTCTACTTATTATTCACAGGCCCATTCATCATTCCTAGAAATCATTTATTCTTTCTTGAGAGGCTATCATTTACCCTCCCCTTTTCATACTAATAAGGCATTTAAGCTTGAATTCTAAGCCACCTCAGGGCGACTCAGTTTTCCCTGGACATCACCCATGTATGCATGAGGGATACATGTTAATAAACTTGTTTCTTTTGTTCTTCTTAATCTGTCTATTATTAGGAGTGGGGGTTGGTCTCAGCTAAGAATTCAGAAATGTAGGAGTAATAAAGTTTTTTTTTCCTAGAGATCAGTGGGAGAACTGGAGGAGAGGAGCTCTGTTTTGTAAAGTCTGCTGATTCTTGTGATGGGAATACCATCATTGTGGAAAATTTTAAGGTATCAACAAAATTTATGAATATCTAACAACTGGTTTTCATTACCTTATCTGATTATGAGACTATATTATTAAAAGTTTAGAGAGCCTATTTATCCATTTTTGTAAAAGTAAATGGGTGACAATATATACCTTAGCAAAGGGGTCCCCAAACCCTGGACCATGCATGGTGTGTTAGGAACCCGGCCACACAGCAGGAGGTGAGTTTCATCTGTATTTACAACTGCTCCCCATCACTCACATTATTGCCTGAGTTCCACCTCCTGTCAGAACAGTGGTGGCATTAGATTCTCATAGGAGCATAAACCTTATTGTGAATTGCACGTGTGAGACATAAAGGTTGCATGCTCTTTAAGAAAATCCAATGCCTGATGATCTGGACTGGAGCTGAGGTAGTGATGTTAGCACTGGGGAGTGGCTGCAAATATTGATTAATGTTAGCAAAGAGGTTTGATTGCACAGAGGCAATAATAAATCAATTGCTTCCAGATTCATATCAAAACCCTGTGAGTGGTAAGTGACAACAATTAAGCTGCATCTAGCACTTGAATCATCTAAAACCATCACTCCTGTCCCCTATTCTGATTGTGTACGGAAAAATTGTCTCCCACAAAATCGGTCCCTGAAAAAAGTTGGCTACCACTGCCTTAACAGATTAAAATAAAATATAAACAAGATAAAATGTAAAAAAGACAGGCACATATTATCATTTTTTCTGAGTCTTCTTTCCTAATATAAATCTTATGCTAAAAGTCATTTCATGGCCATGTGGTATATAACGCAGTTTTTAAACGAATGTTTCAATTACCATATAAACTGAGATAAAGGAAGAAGACTCTTTGAGGATAAACATAAACTATAAGAATTAAGGAGTAAGAGAAGAACAATTTTTAGTTATTATTATTTATATTATTAGACAGCCTACAACTTGCCTCATTCTTGACTTCCAATATAAATGCTAACAACAACAAAAAAGTCATTATCGTTAAATAGTAGTTAAAGGCAGATACTTGGATCCTTTTTTATTTCAATCACATAGAGCTCCATGGCCTTTGGTGATAGCACAATACATCTTATTACATTTAGGTAGTAAAATTCTATGTTCTGCCTCAGAGAATTTATATGTTAGAATATTATGCCACCTACTTCTCACTCTGGTAGACAGCATGGTAGTGGTAATAATCTTTAAAGATATGTTTCTCCCTGCAATGCTTATGGCATCTCCTTTTTTTAAAATATCACACAGAATCTGCTTTTTCATTGTCAGGCCAGTAGCCTGGAGTAATAAAATGTATTTAAAAAGTGTTACCCAAATAAACTCAAAGTAAAATGGACTGTCATTAGAAAAAATTGATGTAGATTACTGTGCAGTTATAAACATTAGTATTAGCGTAAGAGAAAAGATTTTATTTCTTTTATTCAAAACTCCTTATAATAGTTAAAGCATAGTTGCAGTCTTCATTTGCAAATACTGAAAAAGAGAGAGAGGATGCAAGGCAATGAATTCACTTCTACTGCATAAATCATTTCCAGGAGTGGAGTATTCTTTGAGATGTCTATAAAGCAGTATTTGCTCATGAAATTAGATTTCATGATATCAAATCTAATTAGGAGTTTAATAGAAATGTAGATTATCTTTGAAATAGGACTACGCTATAACCATCCTACCAAATGAATAGTGGTCCTGCTTTTAAAAGCTCTCCTCCCAGTAAGTAAATAAAGAATTCACAATCTTCTTTCAAGATATCACAACTTTTTTTTGTGTGACCCAATTGATATTTAACCAACACAGATATTAGGAAAATCTTTGTAACATGTCATTTTGCAGCAGGAACAACCTTGAGGGCCCCAAGCTATGAACCTCTGAAGATCTCAAGTTTTCTTTTTGTCTCCTTCCCCCACCCTTAATCATTTTTATTTTCTTTCTTGGTTAGTTTTTCCCATCTCAACACTTAAACCACAGGCTGCTAAGCCAATGTCCTTTACCCTGGCTTTAGTTACACTTTCTAGAACTTTCAATTTGTGCTTGCTAAGTGTATTCCCAAAATGTCCCATCTCTATCTTTAGTTAATTATCCAGGCATTTGTGTTTTGTGCTGGCTAAACTTTAGTTAGTTGTGCTTGCTAGACTTTAGTTATCCTGTAACTTGTGATCTGTGCCTGTAATGCTTGTGACCCAGTATTCTTTTCAGGCTATGTCATTCTTGGGATGATAATGTTGCCTGAGTGATCAGATAGCCAGAAGGAGACCACAGGTTTCATGAAGCTTAATGGACTCCCCTGAAACTGTCACACAGTTTATGGGGCTTCTAGCAGAATGCCAAGATTTCCCCCTAAGTTTTCCCCTTAAGAGACCCCATCCAGACTGAGAATGTAAGGCAGTCGTTGAGGGTGAGAACCTGCTGCCTACATAATAAATGCCTAATCTATAACCCAACTCTTGTGTTGGTCTATTGACTGAATAGTGCAGCCAGCAACAAGCCCATACCTCAGTTGCCCTCAGTAACAATCCCATGTACTCTCTTATTTATACATAAGGGTAGCAGAATATGCCACACTAAAATTTTTGTCTTTGGCATAAGACGTTTTTGAGATATGGACACTTGAAAAACAGTAAATGCAGGTTAAGGCTGTCTCTGAACTTTCCTCACTCACCTAAGGACACCTCTTCTCCCAAAAAAACTTCATATCTCATAAATCCACTCCCCAGGAGTTTCATCAACCAGGAAAAATTGACTCATCACAGGAGAAGAAACTATAAGTTGACACCACCCCCAAACTTTCATAAACTATCATACCTCTCATATATTCTTCTAAGGTCCCATTCATCTGTCCTATAAACCATTTATTTTCCCCTAAGTAGCCTACATTTCTCCACTTTTCCACTATTAAAATGATATATAAATCTCACCACTTTTTCAGCTATTCACTTTTCCTTTTTCTGTGATGCCCTCATGCACATGTTAAAAATGAATACATTTGCATGCTTTTTCTTATGTCTTTTTTCTTCTTAATCTCTCCTGTTGTCAGTTTACTTCATAGACAGAGCTATGAGGCCTAGGAGAGTAGACGGAGTGTCTTTTCTCTCCTAAATACATTATTTTTTTTTTTAAATAAGGAAACACTTAAATTCAAGGAGATTTAGTGTCCACAGCAGCACATCTCACTGGTGTGTTTTAACAGAGCCCTTTGTGCACACACATCACCACATAAAGTAGATCATTTTCTGCAAACAAGGATGTTTGCTCCTTATATGCATTTCAGTAGACTATTTCTCTCTTTAAACGATACTACCTAAAATGTCACATAACTTAGATGAATCTTTATATGATACAAGTATGGGAAAGTTTTGAATACAAAACTTTCTATGAATAAGAACAAAAACTGTTTATCTAGCAGATATGATAACATGTAAGACCTAAAATTTTGTGATTTTATCTTAGGGACATAACATAATTCTCAATTTTTATAGTATGCTCTTTAAGATTGATATATCTTTGTCTTCTAGCTGAACTTTAGCACTATGACTATTAACCCATGCTATTCTCCTTTAAATAATCCAGGCAATTTATAAATATTTAATATAAAATGTTCTCAAAAAATCCTGTAAGTTTATTGCCTACTCATTTGAGCAGACCCACAGGATCCAAACTTATTAATCTTGTTGTTTCTTATTGTTATAACACCACTTTGCTGAATATTATTACATATAAAATGGGTTAAATCACACCAAATATTTTCTATTTCAGAATATTATATAAATATTGTAACTTCACAAAACAAACATATTCTTCAAAGTAAAGTGCTATTAATCATCTACTTTAGAAATCAGAGTTGAAAATGATATTAGGAAATAACAATAAGCAGTTTTATTTTTTCTTAAAGCACAGAGGTAAGTACCTTATTTTCTCAGTTTTGCTTGAATAACTTGAAGTTTTAGAAAATAATTTGGGTTTTAAAATACTTCTAAGTATACCACTCTTCTTTATCTCTCTTTAGTACAAGTAATCAAAGATGGTACTATATAAATTATAGGATAAAGCTGCATTATAACTATTGATGGTTTGTTCTGTAATAGATAGGTAGTATGCTGCATTAGACCATAAAGAATGAGGATATGGAAAATGACAACCAGGAGCCAAATGGCATTTTCTATCTTTTAGGTCATGATGGCCAGTCAGACTCGATATCAATATCCTAGAGTGATATCTTAGTTAAGAAACTCTAACTTCTAAGTTATCATTAAAATTATAAATCTTTAATATTTTAGTGTGCGTTTGAGTATTTAGTGACCGTGTAAGTGTCTTTGACTCAGTCCTTCCCCAAATCTTCCACTGGTCAAGAAGAGAAGGAGGCACTGACTGGCTTGGGCATCAGCTAAGAAGTAGGACAGAAGTGAGCCTGGCAGGGGTGAAAAGGAACAGATGATCAGAGTAAACTCAGCACAATGATGGGTGGGACCATAGCTCTGGAGGAAAACTGAATCTATGTGGGGAATATTTAGTACAAAAAGCAAATCCATAGAAAGGGAAGTGAGGGGAGCAAGAGCTCACCAGAGTGGCATGAAAATTAAACTGAAGCACGAGAACAAACAGCAGCCAAAGAAAAGAACAGGAAGCAGAACCTCCTGAAAATATGAGGGTTGTCTGGAAACATTCCTGTCATATGTGCCTCTATTTTTCATGTGACTTAGCTGGATACTCTTCACACAGCCCTCATCTAGCTGCTATTGGCACATCCTCAGAGGGAGGGTGACCAGTAGTAGCACCAGTTAATGCAAGCTCAGGTGCCATCAATCTCCCTCTTCACGAGCTTCCAGCCATTATCATTAGAATGAAAAAGTCTAATAGAACCTTCCATACTTTCCTACTGAACCCCTAAAACTATCCCTTTTTTAAATTGATATATAAACCTGGATAGTGAAGCACTGCACATAGAGTACTTCTGCATGCATGTAAAATGAGCTTTTTTCTTTCCTGCTAATCTGGCAATCATTAATTAATTTGGAGACCCCTGAAACAAGGGGTATCAATGGATAAGAAGAAGTTTTCCTCCTAACAGAATCTTAGCTACAAAAGGCCAGAATTGGATTTTTTCTTTTAAGATTTATTTTATTGTTTTTGACAGAGACAGAGAATGACAGAGGGAAGGGGAATAGCTCAGAGAAGTCTCCACAGTTGTATGTCATCAGTTTTTGATACGGTTTCGTTCCACACAGGTGGGCGGGGGCCATGCAGGGTGGGAACTGGGCTAGGGTTCTTCCACTTGGAGGTATCAGCACTTGAGCCAGGGGCTGAGAACCAAACTGGGGCCTCCTGCATGGGAAGTACACCCCTGTTCAGCATAAGGGACTGCATGCACCAGTATCAGGACTCAATCCTCAGTCCCTGGGTCTGCAAAGCAAGTTCTCAATACCCTGAGCCATCCCAACTTTCCCAGAATGGAATTTTAAAGTAAATATTTAGGAGTAAAGAAATAATGAACAAATCTTTTTGAGATCAAAAATAGGGATTGGGGTAGGAGAGAACACCATTGCAATCACACACCTCAAACACCACTGACATTGATGAGCAGGCAGGGCTGTGATGTTGATGTGGCCACACAACATTAAGCAAGATTAAATAAAACAAAGGCTAAATAAAACAAACTGGTTACCTAATCTTTTTCTCAGAATAAATCTTTTTAAAATTTAGTTTACATTGCTTGAAGCATTAAAATGTATCTCCTTTCTGAATCATCTAATGAAAAATATATTGGAAGGTTTAAGATTATGTAATATTCTGTTGGCACAAGGTAAAATAAAAAATTGAAAGGTAACAACAATGGAAGGGTGAGTGTTATGACAGAAAGTCACTTTCCTGGAATATAACTTCTAAGTCTTGAAAATAACCAACCAGTTCCTTAATAAAGTAACATAATCATAAGGATATGAAGGCAGCATTTTTTAAAATGCTTAGTGGATAAAAATGCACAACCTTGCTGATGAAATATCCAAAAGGCAAGGACACTCTTTGAGGTTCTAATTCACTCAATTTAATTTTCTGTTCTCTTTTAAATTAAGGCTAAAAGTGAAAATTAACAATTTTTATTAACTATAATCCTCATTTTTTAAATTCTGCTAGAAGAAAAAGCTTTCAAATGTAGTAATATTTATTTTCTAATATATGCATAAAAGTTATGCAGATAAATTTATACTAGGCTTAATAAATTATAAATTTCTATGATAAATTTATACTAGGCTGAATAAATATATAAACTTCTATGATTTTTGTATTAAATTGTCGACATATTTTTAACCACCAAAATTAAGAATTTTGCTGTTATCTATTAAGTGTGCAAGTAATTATTTTCATAGTGTAAATTAACTTAAAAAAAAAAGTAGCACTATTCCCAATATGAAAGACTGGTGGCATAAAAAATAAAGAGAAATGAAGACTGTATGAATTTCTATGAGGGCCAAATGTTTTGTCTCTAGAATACTTTCCCTGATGGCTCAGTGGGTTGATTGCTCCCTTTGCAGCTCCATGATCCAACGATCAAATCCTGGCCCTGGCCCGTGTGGACCCATATGCTGAACCCCCAGGTCATTTCTTGCCAGGGCCCATGCAGGAGGCCCTGAGCCCACTTCCTACCCTGAGAAGCCCTGCACCCACCTGTGGAATGAAACTGTATCAGAAAACGAATGATGTACAACTATGGAGACTGTTCTGTGCCTCCCTCTTCTCTCTATCTCTGCCTGTTTCTCTCTGTCAAAAAAACAATGAAAGGGAAGCTGGGAAGACTTAGCAGATTAAGCACTCGCTTTGTAGGCCTGGGACAGAGGATTGAATCTCAGCTTCAGCTCTTGCGGACCCATATGTCAAACTGAGCTGTGCTTTTTATACAGGAGGCCTCCAGTTCAGTTCTCATGCCCTGGTTTGGCCCCTGGCTCTAGAGCAGGGGTGGCCAACAAGTCGATTGCGGTCGATGGGTCGATCGTGAGGCCAATTTTGGTCGATCGTCGATCGCTCGCAATGTCTGGGGTGGAATTCCGTGTACCCTGGACTTTGAAGCGATTGTAGAAGACAAAACTTTCTAGCAATAGTTTAATGCATTCTGGGAATTTGCCAAGGTCATAAATTCCTAGAATTCTGACAGCCTGACACTGTGATCTCCGCCCACCCAGACAATACATTTTGACTTATGTGTTACACTTGTCACCGGACGCAACGCGTGAACGCAACAGTTACGACTCGACTC